>JBBMFX010583458.1:0-13888 GCA_037832545.1 Rhabdalestes septentrionalis | reverse complement strand
CCCCCCCCCCCCCCCCCCCCCCTTTTCTTTCATGGTGCACAGAGGAATGAGAAACTACATTAGTCTCTAGACTTCCTGTCATGAACTGAGATCTGCTGGACTTGCCACATTGTACAATCATATGATCTTAACCTCTAAGTAGCAGCATTCATATTGTGGCTTCTTAATGTCCTCTTATTTCAGATGATAAAAAATTATACATATACACTTAAGACAGGATGTATCAGGATGTGTCAGTCATTCCACGAGTCTGTAGAACACATATTTTCTTAATTCTACAAAACCAAGACACATAGGGGAAGGAGAAAAGTCCATAATACGATATTATAAATGATGCTATGATGAGGGATCTTGGCACATTGACTTAATGTGCTCCCAACTCAGTTGATCTTCAGGGACACAGGCTCATTAGTTTATTTATATGACCAATTTGATGTCTTAGAGAGGCAATTTGAGGAGCTGACACTGGCTAAATGAACATATTAACAGGGGCTGCACTGTATCTTATTCTTCTCTGTCGACTCCTTCGAGTGGGTAGATTTTTCAGCACTGGTGATAATATTTGATCGTAAACCACATTTTTGTTATATGGCATTTACTGTGGGATGCATTTTTCAGACGAGCTGTCTAGACCATGTCAGCAAAATACCTCACAGGCCGCATCAGAGTAGGAGCGGGGGAAACATGAATGTCTCTGAGAGGAATCCAGCTCTGAGCTCTCAAGTCCCAAACACCTGAAATGGATTTTTATTGTGATTGAAACAAATCCCTACATTTTTGTCCAACACTGGACTTGATAGGAACAATTAGTCAAAAACATCATTATTTTTGCCAAAACAATAATGGCGTAGTGCCAATAATGGAGTTCATGAAGTTCATTGCTCAGAATCACTCTGGTACACAGATATATCACCAGCCTAATTCTTGCCAGTTTCGGTCAATCCATTTCTATGTTCCTTTTATGCAAATAAGCTGTTGCTGGCTATGCACCCACCCATCCCATGCTTAAGCTGCATGTTTAAATTCTGGATTTTACATAGAACCCATGTCCTTAACACTAGTGAAAGTGTCATTCTTTCTTTCTTTCTTTTTTTCTTTCTTTCTTTCTTTCTTTCTTTCTTTCTTTCTTTCTTTCCATCCAGGTTCTAGCCTGTATGGTGACCAGATTGAAGGAAGGAAAGAAGCGAGAAAGAAAGAGTGAGAGATACACTAGACAGACAAATGTATTCGGACACTTAACGAACGTTAAAAAGACGCTATCCAACCCTATACGTTCGACCCCGATTCCGACCCAGAGCAAGATAAGCACTTCCTGAGTGACTTGCCTTTGCCGGTAGACATTGTACTCGGCTTATCTGTGCTCATAAATCTAGCAGACAAAATGGTGAATCTTCATCTAATCTAGTGTTGGGGCACAGCGTAGCGCGCCTTACTGTATACATCCACGGGAACAGAACATGTATTTTACGTTGTGATTAGTTTATTTTCATGCCAATTTCTTTGCTTTAACCAAGAGCAGAGGTTGTTTAATTTGTTGTTGTTTTGAGTGAGTTTGGTGATCTGCCGGCCAGCTGGACAGAGCGAGTTATTTTTTCTGACCTGTGGCCAACTGGTAGTGGCGAGCCGACTCCCTGGACACATCGGGACTGTTCATCAGGTCTTTTTCTATAGAATGAATGCAAAAGAAACTTTTGCAACTTCAGAGACTTTGATTTGGAAAGAGTCAAAATATGATGGAGTGATGAGTTTTTAAAATTGGGAGCTGCAAAAACACATGACGTGTGCTAAAATGTGTGGCAAGCAACAGGCTAGTGGGTGGGGTCTCAACAGGTGAGAAGGGGTTCTGTGCAAATTAGCTCAGTGGGATGTCACACTGGGCCCTACATCCAAATGGCTCGTTTTGAAAGGGCCTGAAACTGTGAAGAATAAACCTGGTGGTATAGTTTTATGTGAGAAGGATTTTGTGCAAAAAACTTCCTGAACGTGTTTTGTGTAGCCCATAGATCTATCATAACTAAAGTGAGTTTTGCATAGTCTTTGACAAGACTCACATTCAGCCTTGTCTCATTTTTGTCATTTTCACTGACCTGATGTGCTTGTTCCCTTCAGAATACAGCCTCATCTGTGGAGGGGAGAGTGAGAGAGAGAGAGAGAGAGAGAGAGAGAGGGAGAGAGAGAGAGGCAGAGAGGGATGGAAAGAGCGAGAGACTGGAAGGAGGTTGCTTGTTTTGAAATGTAATCGGGGCCCCCACAGGGCGGGTAACTGGAAACAGCTGCGGAGGCTCCTGCCACACACAGCTCAGAGTGGCCAGACAACGAGCCCTCTGTGGTGCTGCCGTCACCTCGCACACTGCCAGAACACTGCAGGCCTGTGACTCGACCCAACATGCTCCAGCCTCAATCATCCACCAACAAAGAGCCAAGTTAGGGCTGATAGGTAGCTCCTATACTCACCCACACATACATTAGTCTACATGAAAACATATACACTCCAAAAGTATCATACATTCAATTGCCCCCATTGCTCACACAAGTGTTCAGTTGGGCATATGCAACTCTTATATTCTCCATAGAAATGTCCTGCCAATAGGAAGAGGATGTCTACCATACATGATCCTTAAGTGACCACACATAATAATGAGCATCACCTAGAAAGGCATAAAGCACCCTAGTGTTAAGCTGCTGTCCACCCAGTACATTTGGAATGAATTGGAGTCACCCAAAATGGTGGTAACTGGTGGTAACTGAACTCACTGATGCTCAGACTAGAGGTTGGCTTTCATATTATTATTATTGTTTTCATTAAAAATGAATCTTCCCTTAAAGCACTTGGCTGATCTTCACCAAGCAGGCCTCACTGCCATGGTACAGATGGGCCAACATTTCTACCTTGGTCACTCGTTTGCTTGAGAGTGTAGAACTGCTGCTCTCTCTGCGGTTTAGTGTATGTGTCATAGAAACAATAACAATGAAGCCTTTGACCCTGGTTTCAACTCCGTCTGACCCCATACATTCTCCCTCCCTTGCTGTTGCATTGTGGGTGAGCCGAATGCTGCTGCCCTGCTGCCAGAATGCGCACTGGGGGGGGTGTTGCGATGACAAAGAGTGCAGTTTTCACAGGACAGTGGCTAAACACGCACAAAGTGAGGCCTTAAAGTTTCAATTGGGAATTGCAGCAATTTGTCAAACCATTTTTATTGCTGACTGGGAGTGTAAAAATGCGTACATTAATTTTCTGACAAAAATTGAATTTAACAATCTAATCCCATACAATTACAGTTATTTCTTATGCTCTTCTACCCCTACTGTGGAAATATATTCTTTTACTTACATGTATAGATTTAATGCACTTGAAAAATAATTATAAACCATATCAAAATATGAAATCAGACTGAACTGAATTAGGTTGAAATTCAGGACTTCATAACTGAATGAATATTTTCCTTTCATGTAACCTCTCCTTAAAACAGATTACAGAAATCAGAGATTTATTGATGGTATTTAGGAAAATGAAATGTACAAGGGTTACCCTTTTTCACTGTCTGTTACCACACATCTAACACTAATACCTTTGATCATGATGTGGCTCAATCCCACCTTGCACAAAAATGGGTAAATAACTCCTCAGTCTTATTTTCCAAAGCTGATGTCCACAGTCACACTTTTACACTTTAATTCCAAAAAGTCTTATAAAGTAACACTTCAGCCCCAAACAGAGATCACTGCTCGTGACCTTGGCCGTGTCAGGTCGCCTGCTGTTTGTGGTGCTAATTAGGCCTCTGCCCTCTTTGAACCCAGGCAAAAAAATCTGCACAGCAAGGGAAACTCAATGTCTTTCAGTGGTGTGGACAACAAAACCACTCTAAAAAAGGATGTGTGGCCATTATGTCAGCGCAGTGGCTAACAGGACCCTGTAGTGTGGGATGATATAAAAACCCTGAGTATAATGTTTATACTTCAAGATGAAGAATTATGTTTCACAAATGTGTATAAAAAAATATGCAACTATTCAACTACCCATTCTCTATCTCATATATTGTATATACATATATTGCAAGTAATGACTTTTCATTATATTTCATGTGAAAAATATTGCCTATTAATAGCTCACACACTGTGGCATAACATTTCAGAGGCCATTTCCAGCTACAGCCATACAATGAGAGGAGCTCATTAGGTGGCTACTGGTGTTGCACTTAAATGCTGATGTGTCACATTACCTCACAGCAGTGGCCAGCAACCCTACCCCTGATGATCTACATTCCTGCCATGTTTAGCTTGAACCTGCATATGACATGCAGTTCCTGTCCTGTTACTTAGCCCTCCAGACATTCAGGAACATCTGAAGAAGGTTGTTCGTTCAGAGATTGAGTCTGGAACTAGACTTCTAACAGGATCTGCAGGACCAGGATTGGTTACTACAGCCATAGCATGCTAAAAGAAGAATCACACTTTCACAACGGCATTGCACTAACTATAACAAGAGCATAACAAGAGAAAATGTAGGCTCAGATTGTAAAAGGTAGGACTGTAAAACAGCAATGAACAAAATCAATCGAATCTACATGTCTGAGCAATTAAAATTCAAATATCCCTTAATAGTTACTATAATCGCCAACCCTTTTTTGGCATTTCAATACATATGTGAACCTCAGACACTCTGCCCACAGAAGGTTACAAATGTAAACTGCACACTAAAATCACAGCAACTCTCAGAATAGCATCTTTCGCAGAAATTTTGAGCTTCCATGTAGCAGCAGTATCAATGGGAAACAAGCAATGGTTCCTGTTGTGTAATGCTGGTATCAAGCTTTGCATCTCTATCAGAAAGACCATAGGAAATAAAATATCATTGTGTACTTTCCAAAAGCTGTGAAGCATGATTTGACATTTATCATAGGTTATTCGTTTTTAGTGTGTTACCCATTATTGTGAATACAAACAGTAATGCGTGCAATAAACATCAGTGCAAAACTACAACATTACAACGCGTAAGTGCACATGTAATGCAAGTGTTTGTGCTGGAGCATTTGCCACTTGGCTGGAATTTAGAGGGAGCCCTTTAGTGTTCTCTGTGGTTTACGTGCACGGCTGGGACAGAAAGGAAAAAAGAACTGTCCCCACATCAAAGCTGTCTGAGAGCTTGCAGAGACAGTACAGGGAATCCCCGTGATCTGCTGTTGAAGTTAAGATCATGAGGCATGGATGTGATTGTGTTTTGGATGAAGATGACAGGGCTGTGGGGTAAGATCCTAAAAGCTCCAGTGACTCACAGTCTGAGGCAGAGAAAAACATCAGCACTGATGATCACATCAACATTGCGCTCATAGAAAACAGCAGGCACTCAAAAGCTATGATGACACTGCTAGTCATTCTGCAGAAACAAGGTAAAGGAGCACTGAGTGATAGGTCAGCTCACACTGCAAAAATTAGCTCTCGGTCACTAAAAGGCTTTCAAATAAGTTACCATACAAAACTACACTGATCATATTTCAATTTCATATTAATTGCACTTACAGACAAACACACACACACACATACATTCATATATACTAGGGGTGGAGCCGAACCTAAATACGGTACTTGGAAAGGCACAAATGACGTGTTTTTTACGAATTCGGCATTCTGACAAATACTTTAAAAAAACTATTATCCAGGAACCTCCCGCACATCACTCACCCGTGTTCCGGAGCAGATCTCTCCGCTTCCACCCCCACCCCACCCCTCTGGTCAGACACTCACGTTCAGGAGTAGATACTGGGCCATCACAAAATACAATTTTATCAAAATACGTGCTCCGATTATGATTTAGGGCTTTTTTCTCTTTTTCATGCTGGGACAACGCTTCAGTACCCAGACAGTAAAAGAGAAATAATTAGGTGATTCCTTATCTTAACCGAACCATAAACCCAACCTTTACCTTAAAGGTACCCTAAACCTAATCATAACCTTAACCATAACCTAACCGTAAGAGTCACTAATTAGCACAGATACTGGTGATAAAAGCAGTGCCCATGAAAATACTGAGGGTAGTAGAGCGTTGTCCTAGCATGAAAAACAGAAGTGTTGTTCTAGCACGAAAAAGAGAAGTGTTGTCCTAGCATGAAAACAAGCCCTTAATCATGATCGGATCATGTATTTTGATTAAACTGTGTTTCATGATGGCTGCATGAACACTCATGAGATCAGGTTGAGATACTCCGCTTCCAACCCCCGGTCACACGCTCAAGTTCAGGAGTAGATTCGGGGAGCAGCGGACGGAGTATTGCGTTCCGAATACAAATATTTTTTATTTGTCCGAATACAGTATTAGTAAAAAACACGTTATTTGTGCCAATCCGAATACCGTATTTGTATTTGTCTCCACTCCTAATACATACTCATGCAGCCTCAAACAAGTAATAATACAGGACAATTTTGTAAATAATATAAAGTTTTCCTAGTAGTCAATCAGACAAGATAGGTTAGGAATGTTAGAACTGGGCATTAAAAAGGGGATGACTGTTCAGTATCTAAAAAATGAAGAGGAAAGCTCATTAATCTCACCCTGGTGTTTCTTTGTGGGAAAGTCCAACCCTTCAGTAAATACAGCCAATCAGCCTGCTGCGAAAGCTGCTCGTCCTCATGTAGGAGATCAATTAGAAAAAAATGTAGTCAGATCTACCTAAAAAAACATGTTTTGTGCATTATTTGCTGTCCTTTCACAGTTTTCCATCCATACCAACCAAAAATAATTTTCCTGCCTCATACTTGCTTTGAATTTCAAGATGGTGGCCAAGGAGTTACGGAAATCATTTTCATAATCACATCCCCAGCACTTCTCTCAACTCTTTCAAACTGCATCAACTTTTTCATAAAGTTGGCACAGACTTTTGGGTAGGACACAGTTACACTATGAGCCATAAAAACAGACTACACTTTACATTCGAGTGAACTGTTGGCTAACAGGGTCTGTTTTCACAAACCACTTCAGGCCCTGATCTGGAAATACATTGATGAGTCTGGGTGTTCCGATGGCAGCTGACTTCCAGTGTTTGTTAGCAATGTTAGCCTAATAGCTCCAGTGTTAATGTAAATTTGGATGCTCTTGGCTATTTTGCAGCCTGAAATGAAGACACATATAAAAATGCAGCTGTATACTCTCAAGCAACAAATAACTCCTAAGTAAAAGATATGGGTTTTTACAAACAGAATCAATGAGATGAATGAAGGACCATCCCTTTCCTGAAAACGTATTTGTAAACTCAATCAGGCATAACTAATCACCTTCTCCATTGCACATCAAGCTAACTGCCATCCGCTATTTTTTATTAGTTCACCTTAAAAAAAAAACAGCTGGAGAATTCCAGTGCTTGGTACCGTAACTTAAAACAATCTACGGGTGGCACTGTCAAAGCATCTCAGGAATAAAGTTTTGGACAGGCAGGCAATACAAAAGATTCCCCTGTCCCTCCAAACTGGAAGAGCAAGGAGGAAGAGAGGCTGCCAAGAGGCCTGCGGCAACTTCGAAGCAGTTGCCAGAATTTATGGCAAAAATGATCTTTGTGTTCATGTCCCAATTAAATCACAAGTGCTCCAAACACGTGGCTTTATTGGGAGGGTTGAATAATTTGGCCTAAACACCAGATGATACATTTGGCAACTCACCATTCAAAGCATTCAAAGATCCAGTCCTACAGTATAGCATGGAGGTGGTAGCATCTTGTTGTGAAGGTGTTTCTTTTCAGCAGGGACTGGGGCACTTCAAGGACAGAAGGAAAAATGATGGGCAAAATACCATCAACCACACATTGGCTGAAGGAGAAAAAGGTCCTTGCATCTTTGCAAAGTTGGTAGAGAAGTATCCCAGCAGGCTCAAGGCAGTAATAAAAGCAAAAGGAAGTTTACAAAGCACTACCATGATCCATTATCTGTGTCTTCGCTGCAGCCTGAAAAACAACAACATCTGAAAATGCTGAAGAGGTGATTCTTTTGGATAAACACTGTACCTGAAATTGTTCAGCACAATATTCCTATGAGCTGTCATCAAGGAAAATCAGTTTTCACTCACATCTTTAAAATGGATATGACTAATGTTTGCACGATTCATCATTATATCCCCAGTCTGTAAAATCCATATCTGAAGACTAAACAGCAAAATATTATTATTGGTTTATGAAGTAATGAAGACCATCACAAATATGCACTTTAAAACATTTTAGCAGCACCTATTCAAGTTATAAAGAGTGTGTCTGCTTAGACTGCTTTTGAATGAGGCACAATTCAGGATAACCAGTAAAAAAACAGGTCATTTCCCTGTATCTGAATTAAAGGGCCTATGGTTTTCTCTTGTATTTTCTTTTCTCCACTGAAGTCTGTGCATAATATTCATTAAACTCAAACACTCCTACTAACACTGAGTGCATGCACATTTCTATTATTGTTATTTGGAATAGCTTCTTTTCACATCTGGTGGATCTGATGCATTCCTAAATCAGTGCAGTGTAGATGGAGCTGATGAGGAGTTGTCCTCTGTTGCATTTGAAGTGCTGCCATGCTGGTCACGAGGCTTGAGGGGGTCTAATTGCTCCCCTGCGGTTCAGTGAATGGGCAGCACGCTCACAACCAACACGCATACCAACACAACCGCATTACAATACAACACCCTCATCAGCCACAGCATCACATGACAGAGAGGTCACATTGACTGAGACACAGGAAGCCTCACTCATCACAAACTCATCCTCCATCTCTCATTTCCTCCTCATACTCTTTCCTTTCTTTTCTCCTCTCTCTCCCTCTCTCCCCTTTCTATCCCCTCTGCCCCCCCTCTCCCCATGCCACATGATGCACACAGTTCTTCCCCACACTTCTATGAGTCACGCTGGATGTTCCTCTAGTGGAACACACTCTGTGACTGACAAAAGCAAGTGATTCGGATACACTCTAATAATATCCTCTGGACATGCGCATGACAGAATGACACGGTGACACGCACTCCGAGATGACGCAGGCACTTGTTTTCATCTCACTCTTTTGCTCACTCTCGCTCTCTCTCTCGCCCCACTTAATGCCCTGGAAATAAAAATGGCCCTTAGACTTTCCACATCTTGAATAATTAAGCAGTTCTGAGCAGTTCAGTGAGCAGATAAATACAGAGCTATTTTTAGGCCGCATTAAAAAAAAAAGGGCCACACGCAGGGCTCATGACTCGATAAAATGCAAGAGAATAATAGCGTGCTGAGAGAAAGCAGAAAGGCTACGGAGCATCATGAGAGCAAAAGAACAGTATCGTGATTCATAAGCCACATCTTCCTCGGAACAAAAACAACAACACAACACAGTGTAAACAAACATAACCTGAACTACCATTCAAATGTTTGAAATCAGGGTTTTAAATATTAAACCAATCTTGATACATCTACTTTATTAGTGCCCCCCTTCTAGCGCCACCTTGCTGGGGTACATTCGGATACTGTGGCCCAACTGTTGACCCACTCTATGTATCAGAGATCCTCTAGCAGGTCATGAACGGTCAGACTCCAGAGTCACTCCTGGTTGGTTATTTTTGGATGGTTAACTGCCCTCAGCCTAGCAGTGAGGCAGATTTTCGGTCACATCTCCCAAAACCACTGTGTCCACAACACATGTCAGAAACACCTGACATACTACTATGTCATCATCACTGCTGTACTTAGAAAGATTCACCTCCCAAATAATACCTGGTCAGCAGTCTGACATGAGATCAGAACCTGTAGTCAGAAACAGACCAGTGAGGGATGAGGTTGAGGACAGCTGTCACACTGAGCAGCAGCAGATGGGCCACAATCTTCAATTGTATACTCACATCTTGAATTTATGCGGTAAACAGTATAACAAGTGAATGGAAACTCAAGGTAGGAGTTTGGGATAATATATACAGTGAACACCTTGCGATTTTGTGAGTTCTCCCACTTAGAAATCATGGAGGGGTCTGAAATTCACATTGTAGGTGCATTCCCACTGTGAGAGACAGAATGTAATTCAGGAAATCACATTGTATGATTTGTATATACATAACATAATGAATCTATGAGGAAAACGGAGCTCATAATATGACCTGTGAGTCAAAAGGCAAGGAAGGAGTTGCATGTTGAATTGATCACAGATATGAAAACAACCGCAAAGTACAAAGACTGGATGTTTAACAAGTGATAAAACACAAAAAGGCAAAGCCCCAAAATGTCCAAAAACCAGAAAATCCAATCAGAGGCCAACATAGACAAAATGTAATCCCAAATCCAGAACTGAGGGCAGAGAAACACAGTAAAGAAACACAGTCCAGTAAACAGGGGAACGTTCAGTAACTGGGGCTTAGTGTACTTTGCCCTGGTGGAAGTATTCACAATTTTACGCCTAGGCCTAGTACTCCGGTGATCCTGATCTCCTTGTTATGGGGCTGTGAGAAACTCCAGAAAGGACATCTGGATAGGGTTGTTACATATATATGATAAACAGAACGGATGATTTCATAATAAAACTTATTTAGACAGAAGCTGGATCATATATATTTAAAAAGTGCTGGCAAATGACAAGAATAGACAATAACTGCAGTCAGGTTTGCTGGTGGTCTAGTGGGCAGGATACGTGCCCCTGCACCAAAGGTCATGTGCTTAGATCCTACCTTTAATGTACTACCACCAGGTTCTTGAGCACGACTCTTAAACTCAAGTTGCTTCAGAGAGACTGACCCCGGCAGATAGAGAACAGAAGTCGCTTTGGATAAATGCCGTAAATGTGACTGTTTGACATGTTTGACTGAAGTTCCTCTACATAGGAAAGACTTCAACATAACATATTTTCTGCAAATTGTTGAGCAGTTTGATTGATTGAAGTTGAACATATCGGAAAAAAATACAAATCAAATGTAAAACGCTGCTTAACATTTGCACAGACCTCCCCCCCATGTCATTAAGTGTAATTATGCGTTAGAAGTGTGTTCTTTGTGGAGCGTTTGTACTTATTTAGGCTTTGAAAACAAAGCATATTATAAAACTGAGGACTAATGATCACTTAATAACTTCTTGTGGTTACCCCACAAAAATCTAAAACAGCTACAAAAACATATCTTACATAAACCCATGGGGCATAAACTGTAACTGGATAAAACAGAACTATTGTTTTTATGAGAAGTTATTCCAAACCTTCGAACAGTAGTATCTGCACCACTAAGGCCTGTAAGGCCTTTACATTGGAATTCACTGCAGCTGAGGGCTCAGCAAATCTTTGGAACTAGATTATGGGAATACGTCCCATGCTGAGTTTGCTCGAGTGTTTCCCTGCTCCTAATGCTCAAGTATGACCCAGATTCACGCAATGGCCTCCCAGTGAACCCCAAAGCTTGCTGGATTATCCTCAAGGCTCTTTACAGTGAGGCTCCCATCCACTTGCTTGTTAAACACAGACCAACCCTATTTTCCTTTTTTGCTTCCTTTGCGTTTTTTTTTTTTCCTTGTGGTTTGGCTCTCCACACAGTCTGCACTGACATGCCAAATCAGCATTCCCTTCTTCCTGGATCTGTGAGAATACGCCATGAAGAATGCACACAAAGGCCAAAATCACACACATGTTTAGGGTGTAAATGCCTGCCCTCATAGGGATTTGACTCAAATAACTATTGTGTAGGAAACGACGTCGTCGCACACTTTCCCACATCTGAGTTTGATTATCTGGATGTGATAAAAAAAAACACTGAAGACGCAAACGTGACTGTCGGAACTATGTACAATGATAATGTCACGCCAAGCTTTTCATGTTTGTTTCTGCTTTTGCTTGTTTGTTTGTTTGTTCATTTCTTTCTTTTTGTTGTATTTTGCCCAAGAATGAGTTCATGTTTAATACACCTGAATATAATATATACAAAATTCTAACCCTGGTGAATCATTGCAGCTACACACTGACAGAGTAGTTGCACCACTACAGCATGTTTTTGTGAGCAGATAAACATCATGCCTAAGTGACATCTGATCTGATGTCACCATGACGCAGCACATCAAGAAAAAGGACTGAAAAACAAAAACATGCACCTGAAACACACACGCTTGTTTTTATATTACAGAAGATGTAAGCATAACCAACACTGAGGTAAAAGAACATGAGAGGGAATCTGCAACATCGCTGCCCTTCACAAATTACCCAAGTCATGATTATTCCAAATAGTACAATCCTGAGTGTTATACTGCTTTTACACACCAGATTTTTTCATCGCTGTTTCAATAATTACAACACGTTTCCAGCAATCACACTCCGTGATCTCTCTCTCTATATATATATACAGTATATGTGCATCTATGTAGTTAGATATGAGTATCTACATGTCATTTTCTAGGTCCAACTCTAAGCTTAACCTAAAGAAACTAAAATAAATCATTTTGCTTTTTCAGCAAAGCTTTAGAGGAAAAGAACCCATTTCAATTTGTTTGTCACTCCAAACATTTTTGTTTGAAAACAAGAATAAACTAAATTTTTCTCTCTCTTTCTTCCTCTCTCTCTCTCTCTCTCTCTCTCTCTCTCACTCATTTACAAACTCATGCTCACACACAGGCACACGTGTGCACTCACACACACGTAGATACGCACACACGCACTCACACACACACACAAACACACACACACACACTGTTATGCTCCCCTCTCTGCTCCTTTAATCGCATTAAGCTGGTTACGGTCAGGTCATGGCCTGTAGTTTGCCACTCAATCTGCCCACTAATGAGGACCAATGTGATTTCTATGACATCATCAGAAGCTTGCAGATGAACCTGCTGATGAACTGCTCCAGCGGTTCACAGGCAGAAGGCCACGTGCTGGCACTGTCCAGCTAATAATGAAGTCATCCCACATTAAGTCCACATGGCAAACACCTGCATAACAAACCTGGTTGTCATGGTGACAGGCCTCAGTACTGCGCTGTTTACAGGATGTGAATCTGAACGCATCACTGAAGCTCCTCTCAGATGCTCAGAAGCCCACAGAGACCCGAGAGCTCATAGTGACATGCTCTGTTTTTATTATCTACACAATAGAACACTAGAAACGAAGAGATCTTTAGATATTTGGAATGAAAGCAGAGAAGATGCAGCAGATTTCTCAGGTTAATTATTACTGAAAGGAACTTAAGGGATGATTAAACCCACACACACATACACACACACACACACACACACACAAACACACACAACGCACATACAGACACCCAATCCTAACTTCCACTTTGGCCACCCTAGTCATAATATTCTGCATCTGCCACTGATTCCAAACCTTTGAACAGTGAGTCCAACATTGGAGCGTGTGCACACTTACACTTGCTTGTTAGAAACAGTAAACACTGTACGCCTCCAGCACAAAGTTTCGCACAAAAACTTACAAGAAGGTCATGCTGAAATCCAGCACCCAGGTCAGAACATCAGGAAACAATGGTTTCCTCTGGCAAAACTCCCCAAACGTACAATGTGTCATCAGTTTGCTTTCATCATCTTCAAACCAGAAAGGGCTGGTGAACATGAGGCCACCTGTGTAGAACATGACATTAAAGTGTGATAAAGTATTGTGTAGCTTGGGAGTGCTGGGCACTCTGTCACAATATCTTGCTGGTAAATGAGAGACATTTTAGTACCTGTTCCTGAAACCCTGTTCTGAATGAAGAAAGAGAGTTAGAATGCACACTGCTTAGCAAGAGTGATGAAGCAAAATCTTCAGAGCCCTAGATTACTGAGATACCTGCGACAGAGCTGATTTTGTAAATGCAATTCTGACATGCCTAGTATTTAGCATGTATTTTCACCACTGATTACGTAGATGGATGGATAGATGGATAGATGGATAGATAGATAGATAGATAGATAGATAGATAGATAGATAGATAGATAGATAG
>JBBMFX010583422.1:0-13889 GCA_037832545.1 Rhabdalestes septentrionalis | reverse complement strand
CAGTGTTCTCAGTTATAGTAATGCGCATTTTATTGTCAGTAACGGTAACGCCGTTGTAACGGGGGAAACAGTAATTGGTTTGATTACTCGTCACTGAAAAAAGTATCGCCGTTAGTAAGGGCGTTTACTTACAGCGCCATTATTCACTGTATATATATTTAAACACACACACACACTATGGCGCTGAGACTCCGCCCCTCTGGAGGTCTGGATGGAGAAAGCTAATGCGGCTATTTACAGCATAATTTTCCCTCTCCTGCTGCCTCTAGCTTGACCAACACCTCTCCTACAGACACTATGACCACGTTCACCACTGTCACACACTTTCCCGATGGGCAAAGTGATCACGAAGCAAAAACCCACGTTTATTATAACACACTCGCCTCGCATGGCCGTGCAGCTGCACTCCAAAGTTGAACCGGGAGACACGCAAGCGTCTTTTCCAAAAGGCAAATATTCCCCTTCAGAGACAGAATCGGCAAAAAACATTCACAAGACACTATTTATTAGGCATTTTGGCGTTTTTTTCTTCCAAATCTCACTGAACTGAGCTGCGCTCTCTGGCTGCTCACGCAGCAGTGATCTGGGACTTGCTGTTACTCAAAACTATGAACGGGAAGATGACGTAAAGCGTTAATTGCGTTAAAAATATTAACATGTTATTTTTTTCTGTGATTCATTAATCTAATTAACGCGTTAAATTCCCAGCCCTAATATATATATTTCAATTTGTTTTATCTTATTTTACTTTTAATCAATTATTTAAATGTCTCTATTTTATCTGCTGCTATATCTTAGGTATGATTTGGGATACATTTCACTTTACACTGTACTTGTATATCTGTGTATGTGACAAATAAAGGATCTTGAAAATCTCATTGTGGTTTGTTGAAGTATTAAATCCCTAAAATTTAATTGCAACTGTCTTACTGAATTTCTATTGAGTGCATCATAGTGTACTGTTATCACATTTTTGGAAAATTTCAATTGGAAAAGAGAATATACTGTCTCAAAGATAGCTCACATGAGAGATCTTTAAGACAAAAAGAAAAGTGTCTACACAATCATATTTTAATAATCATTCTATCGCAAGATTCTACCACATATTATAAAGCTTACAAAGTTTGGATTCGTCTCATTTAAAATACAGAGGGCCATTTTAGAAGGAGTGGTCCTGTGAAGTACTGTAGAGTTTTAAAGCGTAAGATCAGGTATCTCAGTGTGGTTTCCACCCATTCGGTGCGTTCCTCTGTGTTTTTTTAGTGGATAAGATTGGCAGGATTGTCTTGTGGCTTGTTTGACGTTACTGGTGGGCCCATTATCCTGAATTAACTTTACGTTCAGTCTCCCAGAGGGCGTTTGCCTGCTTGATTTTATTACTGCAAGTTTTGGAACAATATGATCATCCTCAAGTAATCAGGGAAGGAACATTTCTCTCTGCTTTGTCCAAAATTCTGATGATTTTTCCAGATGTGTTTCAAGCTTGTTGCATGTTAATCTATCAAGCAAAGCATTCTCCAAATGTGTTCTATTTAATATTTAACATTTATTCATAACGGCTGGCATCCTACAATGTAGCGACATTCCTCACCAATCAAATTGACTTCAACCCCAGCGTTTTACCTTTAAAAGCACTTGTTTTGTTGGATAAATGTGAACTGATTTGTAAATGCATGAAAAATTGTAATAGTATTTTCCAGACCTGGTCTCTGAATATGTACACTTTTAACCAGGAATTACATTTCACGTTTGTTTAACACAGGAACATAACACCCCAGCACTTCAAATACAGTCCAAATTGCAGGAAATAACCACTTTGGTCCAAACAAGCAGACTTAACTGTCGTAACTGTCAAAAACTACACATCACCTGAGCCATGTTTTTCTGTGCCACTGAACGGGGGTGATGCAATTTCTTTCCCACTGTTTCTTTCCCCTTTTCCTCTCATTTTAGTCTAGCACCAGGAAAAGCAGAAACATCTCAGAAAATGCGATGAAATGACAAAATGTTTCATATTCAGTGTCTGCTAGTAAACACTGAGTCTGGGTTTGATTGAGCCCATTTCCATTTATACTATTTAAGGAGTAAGCAGTGTTTATGACATGAACACATGAGGATGATGCCCACCATGGAATTTCTGGGGATCAGTCCCTGTTATATTGATAAAATATGCTGCACTGGGAAAGTACACATCTTCATATGACCAAACTAAAAACTCTGCGTTTGAAAACATACATTACCCATTTTCACCATTATAATTCTGTAATGAATAGGGTTTCATTTTATTGTATTGTATCAAATATCAAATGAAACTATTTTAAACTAAACTAAACATTCAAAATCATAATACTAGGAGACTATCATGAGATAAGGAAGCAAGGCAAAGCCCTAAACAGAAAGAAATGAGCAGTCAAGTCTTTCATGCTGAAGGGATGAATGTGAAAAAATACTAGGTTTTTTCTAATAAAATACAGCTATATTATGCAGCACCAAGACTGAGTCTGTGTGAATAGCCACTGGTGAACTGCAGTGTCCCATATCAGAAAAGTCTGTACAGGGGTATCCGTACTTTTCCAAGATCAATAAATTATTTTGGTCATGCCTGTCTGTGGCCACTAATGAATTTAACATTGAAATGTAATTTTTAAAGTGAGACCAAAAAAAACATAAAAACTTTTCAAAATATGTAGAACAAATTCCCACTCATGGGACATGTGCAGCCAAGAAAAAAAATACTACATAGAAAAAATGCAAAGTAATTTATAAAAGCAGAAGACAGAACGGATGACTTCTGACTAGGGCTGTACTGGTGTATCAGATGGCTGCTAACATTGACCAATTCACTTTATTGCCATCATCAAAAAACCCTACTGCGCATAGACAACAGATTGTTTATTGCAATATCTGGCCTTAATTATTCACTTACAGACTTGCTGTGCACATGAAAAAAATGAATAAATAAAAACTAGCTTTTAGTTATTTTCCATTTAGTTAATGCTGCTGTTTTTCTGCAAATCAAGTTATTACAACCTGGCTACATGGACAATTTTTTTGACTATATTTCAGACTGTATGGTTGACATTTTCATATCAATGTGAACATAGTCCTGTAATTTACACATGATTACAAATTATTAAAGCAGATTCCAGGAAATCAGAAAGCAGATTTACTGGAATCTTTGGAATGATTGCTGAATCATTGGCAGCTATTGGCAGATATGGATGAATCACATCCAAGAACTGACTACCTTGCTTAGGGCCCAAAGCATTTCCAAGGAATGGCAGAAAATATGGACTGGACAGAAACTCAGAATTTACTGAAATTTCAAGGCAATATCACATTCAGCACTGTGTATTTTAGTTAAATGTGTTCATCATAGCCCAGTAGAGCAAAGCATTTTGCATCACTGTTTTTACATAAATAAATTGGGATATTTGCATCAGCTGACAAATCTCTTATCATGCATCCATACTTGCTCAGTGTCTTCCGGAGACTGGATAATAAGGAAGTCACAGGTCAAAACCCTCCAGGTCTGAAGGATAATGTTCCTTTCATGCAACATTTCTGGTCTGGCTAAATTAGCCTGGCCTACACTGATTATTAATGTAATCAGCTGCCTCATACACAATGAATGGCAAATGCTAGTAATCTATGAACCACACACTGAAATAAATGCAAAGCTAAGTACCACACAGAGGCCAAAGCCAAGAATTTTCATGATTCCTGTGCCATGAATGAGGCTGGGCCTGGAAACAGTAAGACTTTTCAGCTATGTGGGTTCGATGAAATGTTTGTCTTTGTGGCCAACATTCTGCGAGAGCAAAACCTGGCACGGAGTCCTTGGATGGAATCACTTAAACTGCAGGCACGGCATGCTCTCTCTCCACAGGTTTCAGGACACCTTGGTGTACTGTGCCTTAAAAGACAAAACAAATAACCACAAAGGGCAGGAAGTCCCATTAAAAAGTTGTCAGTCAGCTACGAGTCATCAATGGCTGCCAATTCACACCAAACATCATGGAACTTCATAATAATGTTTCCATTGAAAGAACGTCGTTTTCTTGTCTTTACAAGAACAAACAATACCCAAGACTGATGACAAAATGACACAGACAACAAATCAGTGAGAAAACCCAAGATTGCAAAACAACCACATGAGGTCATGGACAGCTGGTGATGTTTGGTCACATCTGGATTCTTTTATTTCCTCCTCCACATGTGAAAGACATTCACTTCAATCCTCATGACTACAGCTTACGTTCTCTTTCCCCTCAAAGATCATTTCAAATTCTTGCTTGTTAGTCGTTTTATAAGTATGCATGCATGTGTTTGCAGAGTGGGGTGTGTCCGTGTTACATAATCATTATGACTTCAGGATTCCAGCTAATGTTGCTTTAGGAGTCAACAGCAGAGGGAGAGACACTGGAGAGTTTTGAATTTGAGTCCTGGGCTAAAGTGCTAAAAAGGGTTAAGCCTTAAACTCACTGCTCTGCTGAAAACTACAACCAAAAACCATGAGAAAAACATGTGCAACCTAAAGGTTGGGGTTTGGAATATGGTTTGGAGTTTGTTGTCTGTGTCCTGATGTGCCAGCGACGCCAAATTTGTTCGCTCAGCAGCAACGTAATTAGGTTTTTATTGATTTCTATATCATTGCTGCCATCTGGTGGCAGCTTGAACTACATAAAAATGTAGTTAAATACTGCCACCTTGTGGAGGTGGAACATCGGTGCGCGTTTATTGTTCCGTTTTAGAGAAAGAAAGAAAAAACATTATGTCTAGTCCAACAGTACAAGATGTATGGGTTTGAAAAATAGTTTTAATTATTTATACTGTAACAAAATCCAGCTAACTGAGAACACATGCTCTGACTGGCCGGAGCATCAGAACTGGATTAGATGTTAGAATGCAGGTTAGACCTGAACTAGGCAGTATAGTACATGTCCTGTAGGGGGGTTGAGGACCACTGCTTTAGATTTTAGACTGGTGTTATGTTTTCACAACATAACTGTTCCATATATTAACAAGCTGTCAAATGAAAGACAAATGTTCACCTGACAAACTAGCAAGAAGCAGCTACGGATAATATTGAGTTTATACTTGTGCTCATACTGCACAAAACAGTTTACACACTGGAAACTGTTAAATGAATGAATGGATGCATGGATGGAGACAGACAGACAGACAGACAGATAGATAAAACTAAAATTATTATCAGTTAATGGACAGTGTGTAAATACTATGTTAGAATGAAGCCTATGTATGACCTATTTTAAAACTCTGCTCCTCAAAAAATAATTCAATATTGCGTTAGGCATATTTCTGCAAATTGGACTAATACAATTGTTTGTCCTCTGGATTTTTCTCCATAGTGTGATGCACATACACCCTGGCATCCATATGCTGCAGAGACAACATGACTCATCAGACCAGGCTGCTTTCTTCTATTGCATCACTGTCAACTTCTGATAAGCACAAGTCCAATTGTAGTTGCTTTTGACAATGGACAGGGTCAGTATGGACACTCCGACCAGGCTGCAGCTGTGCAACCCCATACACAGAAAAACTGTGTTGCACTATGTGCTCTAACACCTTTCTATCAGAGCCATCATTTACTGTTTTTGGGTAAATCTACAATAGTTCTTTTGTGAGATGGGACCAGATAGGCTAGCCTTTCCTTCATGGCCACATTAGTGAGTTTTTCTGTGTAGGGGTGGGCAACATGACAATGGTTATCGTTATTGTGGTCAGAAACATGGCTGACTGTGCATTTATGTAAAAATTGAATGGGGTGCAAATGCAGTGTTTTTTGTATGCACTACTCAGAAATGGTAGACTTTATTTATATGATATGTTGGCCGTTCTGTTTGCCACGGGAATTAAGCTCGGCTGCTGTGCAAGTGTACACATCACTTAGCGCCAAAGCAAACCGAGTTCTAGCTGTACTCTACAAGGCTGTAAACAACCTGAAAACCACACACTCCTGTGGGTTTATCATCAATGCTGGAAACTTTTAACCATTCCAATATGAAATCGATATTACCAGATTTCAAGACTATGCAACCTGGGGAGAAAACGATTTGGATGATGGTAGCACCAACATGAAGGATGCGTACAGAGCAAAGACACACCCACCTCTAACCACCTCAGATAACATCTCTGTAAATATGATTCCAGCCAACAAATCTCTTCTCAAACAGACCAGACCAGTGAACAGGGAAATGAGTGTGGCCAGAGAAGGCAATTTCAGCTCTACAGGGCTGTATTGAGTACAACAGAATATGTTCAAGGAAGTTGCCACTAATAAGAGCTGTGTTAACCTGGAGAAGTACACAGCAACATGGACTGAATACATCAGTAAGTGGACAGAGGATGTTACCCTCATCAAAACCATCACTGGATAAGCAAAGGAGAAACACTAGATTACTGCTGATGTTCAGCAGCTACCGAAAGCAAGAGAGACTGAATCTTGTGATAGAGGTCCTCAGCATTGTGTTAGATAACGTGTCTCAAGCAATCAACACTGCAAAACTTGCATAAGCCCAGAAGATCCAGGGACTCTTACAGAACTCCAAAGACACACAGCCTGTGGAGAGACTTCCAGACAATCACGGACTACAAAGCAACAATTCTATTCTGTGACTGCAACGCTTCTATTCTGATGTCAAGATTTGATGATCAGAACAAGCCAACAATAATTTCACCCATCTACCTGATGAACAGGTAATTTGTCTGTCCACAACAAACATGAGGACAGCTGTAAGCAGGGTGAAAACCCACAAAATATTATACCTGGCAGGTGTTGAAGGACTGTGCAAACTGGCTGGGACATTGACTTCATGACCTCCATGACACAAGCAATTGTCCCATTCTGTTACTAAACTATTACAAAAATCTCAGAGACGCCTTATGTATGTACTGTCCTGTGGCATGAACCTCCCTAGTACTTTGGACCCTCTCCACTTTGGTGAAAGCTAAACGGTCTGTATGATGTATCAACTGCACCTCACCCATCTCCAATGTTGCCCTAGTGGGTAGGATACTTGCTTTTGGATAAGAGGTCATGGGTTCGAATCATACCTTCAGCATACCACCAATGGGTTCCTGAGCAAGACCCACGTCCCAAGTTGCTCCAGGGAGACTGTCCCCTGTCGTTGGAATGGAAGTTGCTTTGGATAAAAACGTCTGCTAAATGTTGCAGTAGCAAATAGTAACCCACCAACAAAAGAAACATGTAAATGGGACAATGTTGTTCATCAATTTCAGCTCGGCTTTCTATACCATAATCCCACAGAAGCTAAGTGTGAAGCTGAATGTGTTGCAATTGACTTGTGGATTTTCTACTGGAGAAACCAAAATCAGTTTGCTTTGGGTCCAACACCTCCTGCATTATCGTATTGAACACAGGCGCACCACAGCTCTGGGTTCTGCACTGTGCTAACCCACAACTGCTCTGCACAGTTCAGCTCTAATCACCTCAGAGTTTACTGATAACATGGCAATAGTGGGTGTCCTCAACAGTAATGACAATACAGCACCCTAGTAGAAGATTAAAATCAATTGCTAGCGCTTGGTAAATGTGGACAAAAGAGATGACTGTGGACGTCAGGAAAACCTGCACTGATCACTCCCCAATTTCCATCTACAGTTCCATCACTGAAAGGATCAGTAGAATCACATTCCTGGGCATTCACATCTCAGACCATCTCCCCTGGTCAATAAAAACCTCCTCCCCGGCTACAAAAGAATGACAGCTTCTTCACTTTCCTCAGAAACTTGAGGTCAGGCTACCTTCATCCATCCTCACCACATTCCACAGGGGTACCATCGAAAGCGTCTAAACCAGTTACATCACAGTCTGAGTTGGGAGCTGCACTGCCAACCCTGCAGAATCTTGTAAGAGCAGATCTGACTTCCCTGCAGGACACCCACCACAAACTCTGCACCATATACCATTGCATCTGCCTGGGCATCTCCAGACTGTGCAATGGCTTCATACCACAAGCTATCAGACTTCTCAGCGCACACGGTTTCTGACCAAAGCTTTAACGGTCTTCTAACAATCATTTCATTCTCTTCTGTTTACACATTTCACATCTCACTGTCAACTGCATTTGCACTTTTACCTTATTTTACCTCACTATATATTGAATAAATAGTCCTGAACTTGAAGAGTTTTCTACTCACATGCTGCCAAATGTATCTACAGGTGCTAAATCCCTTCGTAATACAGAGATGCTACTGAGTGTTCTTTGCAATAATTCATGTGCTGTGAATGCACAATATGCTCAGATGCTGGCAATCTCCTTCAATGTGCAATATTATGAGCTCAAAATGATTGATCATATTCCTCAATCTCTGAATTTCCACATGCTGAAATGGCTGCTTTTCCTCACCATTTAACTCTATTCATACTATAAAGTGCAAATTGACTTTTTTTTTGTTTATATTGTCTTGTGTCTTATGTATAAAGCCCACAGACTGCATTTTAAACAGGTATTGCCACAGAGGGACATTGTTTCACCTCACTTTTTACTTCTACACAGTTGATGATTAAGTGAACCTTAACCTTTCATTAGCTTGGCAGAGAAAACATTGGTACTTAAAGAGCACTGATATGTAGTCAAGTCATATAGGTTTTATTGTCATTTCTGCCAAAACAGAGTAAAAATGAAAGTTAAGATTCATCATGAAAAATTTCATTTCAGACTACAGAAATCATAGACACCACCCTGAAGCGAATGGCTTTTTAAATAAAGACTAGGGATTGTCACAGCCCTGATGATACCAGTGTTTTCCTACTACTGGTGCTCTAAATTAAACTCAATTAGGTTTAAAAAATGTAATATGGTCAATTCTGCAGTGTTGTGGCCCTCCAGGACTGGAGTCTGACACACCATTTCTAGAATAAGTGAATGATCTCAAGGTGTTTCACTGCAAAACCTCTAACTATAGACCTAATGCCCAGGATCCACATTACGATGTTGGGATGTCACTGACAGAATTGTGACGATTTTTTGGTCATGGCTCCTAAACGGTGGTCCTACATCGTACTGTGATAGACGTTCAAAGACGGTCGTTGTCATGGTCTCGGACCAAAGGTAGTCTACAATTATTTTCTGAAAATATCAGAAATTCAGGATGACCATCTCACACTGCGTGTACTGCCACGACCTACGTCTACTGAGCTGGCCAAAAAAAATTCATCATGAAATCAACCATTTATCAACATGACAACAGCATGGAGGATAAATGAAGGATTACTAGGACATGGTTCCGGTATTTTTCACCATGCACATTAAAAGCTGGATTGTCAGAGCACAAGTCATCTTGTTCTGTTAGTGCAGCACTGGGACATGATGCCATTTTGTTCTCCTATACTAATTTGCATTGTAGCTCACAGTGCAATAGGTGCCATCATCGGACATCTACATACATGTTGACACCTAACAAGGTATTCAGAAATATATCAGGAATAAATAAAAATGGCTACAAGGCTTGAAGCTTAATACAAAATGTGTAAAATCGCCCTAGTTTTGTACTATTATATTCTTTAAAAAAAAGAAAGATGATCATGAAGCCAGGAAAAGGTTATTAATTAGATGCTGTTTTTTCATTCCTTTCTATATTAACTGAACAACAAGGATAATACAAATTATTTCTGATGTGCACATGTCAAAAACATTCTCTTCTCCACATTAGGACTGGAACAGTAAAGACAAAACTAACACTTTTATGCATATAGACATTTATTCCCATTAAAAAGACTACCAACAAAAAGATTAAGCTTCTTCAATGGGTCCATTTGGATGAATGTATTATTCTTTGGTCACATCTAAGTGGCCATATTTATAAGGACAGTTTTTTTTTATCTTACAAAAGATCTTTGATCTTAGGGTATGGTTGTGTAAAAAAAAAATTAATTAATAAAAATAATTTAAAAAAACACATTGTTCTAGCATTTCTAGATTTTTCTTTTTTACAATAGAGCAACTATTGGAAAAGTTCTTTAGGAAACCAAAAATGGTTGCATCCCTGTCAGGTTTAATATTGTACCTTTATTTTAAATAGTGTATGCTTCTATTTGAACTGACTACACTTTGTTTTTGCCTCTGAAATCGTCAAATATTCTTTTAGAAGATTATGTAGACTCTTGGCTCCAACAAGGCAAGAGTCAGTGGATCACACTAAAATAGGAATACTTTAGGGCTTCAGATTAAGACAATATTTTCTCAGAAATGCAGGCTATTTGTCTTCTTGAGCTATAAGCATTTGGTATGCTGAGTGTTTGCTAGTTTTGAGGATTTATCCACAATTTGATATACATGTTCAGTCATACAATGATTGTATGCTTGCTGACTGTGCCATTTATCATGTAAACAGATGAAACTATGTATCTGATCAGTTTTGACCTTGCAGTGACTCTGGATTATACCAATATTATACAATAACTAGAATATTTTAAACAGACACAGTCTAGACCACACTCAGTCTGCCTGTCACAGGCTTTTTGTTTAATCATCAGCTGATTCAAATAAATATTCCACTGATTTAACATTGCATTTTTTATTGATTATTTTTCATTTTTGGTTTTCTGACAAGCAGTGAACCAGTTTGTATTCATTTTTGTGGCATCACAAATAGCGTATGCAGCAAAATATATATTTTTCTACTAAGAAAGTCTCTGTTCTCAATGGAAACATGTACTGAGGTAACACCTTTTACCCAAATACACATCCATATATTTAAAAAGAAGCCATTTGGAGATATTTCAAAAGAAACAGTCTGGTAACATTTTATAGGACAATTTCTGTTGTCAAAATGTTAATCTTACCATTTTTCCCCACATATGAGTTCGATGCTAAAAAAGGACAACATCCCTCCCATGCAGACAGAGCAAAGCCAGTTATCCTGCCTGGATGCCCAGAAACAGATGGCCATGGCACTGGCAGTAATTAAACTTGCAATCTCTCAATGATAGGACTAATGCTTAGATGGCTGCACCACTCAGGAGGCTGAATTACTGAATCCAACATTCGAAACTAAATGAATCTGAAAGCCTGGATTATGCCATTATAATTAAATTCTCTTCACTTACAGCTTTTGTTTGTTTTTGATGTTAAAAAAATGTCAAAGTTTAAAATGCGCTTTCCTTGTGTGGTTGTGTCTGATACTCAATATTTAGTAACCTTAGTTCCCTGTCAAAGAATAGTAAGTGACTAGGGCTGGTCAAAGTATTTGTGTGTGTGTGTGTGTCTATGTGTGTGTGCGGATATGTAAACTGGGGAGGCCAATGATTCTAATCTTGCATTTCATTGGACTTGATGTAATTTTGGCAAATTTTTGATGAATACTTGGAATCACTATCATGCTTCAAGTCTGAAATTTTGTCGATTGATACATAAAACAGAGAATTCTGAGAATTTCTATTTTAATTTCCCCCCTCCATTTGAATTACTAAGACACACATGATATGTCTTTTAAAAAAACATATTTTCGGCATTTGTGTCAAAAATGATTTGCTTCAGACTATACAATATTGAAAACCAGTCAGTCATATTTTTTACGTAATTTCTAATGTAATAACAGGTGCATATTATTTATTTATGTAGGTTATTTGGTCCATTCGACTTCTGGCCTATAGTGTATATATGTGGTCCTGAGAAAAAATCCAAAACGATTGTCTGAAATACTGACTTTTTTTTTACTTTACCACTGTGTATATTCTATGTAGTTTCTAGTCCTCATCACACTGTTCTGTCTCATTAAACAAATTTGATTTGACTCATGTGTTTGTAGTTTATTATACTTTCATTCTACTTTTAGTGCTGTAAAACACTATTATCACTAAAGCTACTCCAGTTGTGAACTGCTTTATTGCTGCTTCCTCTCTGACCATTAGTCTGCACATATGAAATGCTGCTGGATGCAGAAATTCCTCCTCAGTGGTGTGATGTTTTTGCACCAGACTAATCACTGGACTGCCTTGTAATATCCTGGATTTGCTTTCTCATGGATTGCTGTTATATTTGACCTGAAAGACCTAAAATCAAATGTTTTTACATCTGGTTTCGACAAACAACTGCATTAGTGCACAAGCAACCCTGAAAACCAGTAAGTATGTTTTTGATATACAGTTTGACAAAAATGCAGCTCATGCCTGTGTTTATTTGATTTGCTAAAGCTATGCAGAGCTGAATAGCAAACAACAACATCCCATACTAACTTCTGGAAGACACTCAACATACTGAGGTTTTGCCATACTCTGACACTGGAAACATCCTCTTTAAGAAGTTCACTCAAGCTGTCTTGTCGGGTGAAATTAAAAATGAAATTCACATTTTTTTTGTTTAGTTGTTGCATTGTCCATGCCGGTCATCCAAAACTGTGGTTTTAACCTCTCAATCAGATGATATAAATGTGGCATTTCCTTACCATAGTACATACTGTCCAGCTTGGATGATACACTCTATCAGGGGTATTCAATTAAAAGCCACTGAGGTCTGTTTTTCAAATTTCGTCCAAGTAGAAGGTCCGAACTGAAGCCCAACTCGTGCCTTATAGCCTTCCCCTATGTCCACAATATATATTTTAAATTTCCAACTCAGGAAATTGAACTGAGTGCACAACATAAGGGGCTTTTAGACCCAACGCGGTATGCCCTGCACAAATTATTTTATGTGGTTTGTGCCGCGAGTCAAACACATACACACACACACACACACACACACACACAAAGTGTGTATGGAGATATAATGTGCATCAGCAACAACAACTAGACAAAGTTTGCATTTCCTGAAGGAAATACGATAGCATGCAGAGCTGATAGATAGATAGAGAAATAGATAGATAGAAAGATGTATAGTCAGATAGAAATATAGAAAAATACATATATATGTAAATAGATACATATATAGATAGATGGCAAGAAAATAGTTAAATACATGATTTCAATGCTTTTATTTTGTCAATAATGTACGATTAATTTGAAACTTGTTTATTTATTTATTTGTTTATTTATTTATTTTAAGCTTTTATGTTGTAATATTATAATTTTTACTGTTTCACATTGAGACTTTAATTTTGTAATTTTAGGACTTTTATTTTGTTAATGAAGCACTTTTATTTTTCTATTAGGACATTTATTTATTAATTTGTTTTTATTTTAAGCTTTTTTTTGAAAGGTGGAAATTTTTAATTTTCCTCATGGGACTTTTATTTTGGCAAAAATGTACTTTTATTTTGACACCAGGACTTTTATTTTTTAATTTATTTTAGTTTTGAGCTTTTACTATGTAATGTTATGATTTTAACTTTTACACTAGGACTTATATTTTGTCATTGAGGGACTTTAATTTCGTCATTGAAGGACTTTTCTTTTGCCTTTAAATTTATTTTTGGCATTTTATGTCTTTGATCTTGTCCAATGGGGGCTTTTATTTTGTAAAAATTGGACTTTAATTTTGGTGATGGAACTTTCATTTTGTCATTTTAGGACTTTTATTTTGGCAATGAAGCACTTTTATTTTGCCATAAAGGCATGTATTTATTCATACATTTTAGTTTTTAACTTTTATCATGTAGTGTTTTCATTGTACATGTACAATATAGGACTTTTATTTATTTATTGTGGGACTTTTATTTTGCCATTAGGATTTTTTTTGTCATTCTGTGTTTGTTATTGTCCAATGGGGGCTTTTATTTTGTTAAATTGATACTTTAATTATGCCGACGGAACTTTTATTTTGTCATATTAGGACTTTTATTTTGGCAACAGTGTACTTTTATTTTGCCATTGGAGCATTCATTTATTTATTTATTTAAATTTTATATTTTTATTTTGTAATGATTAATTTAACTTTTTCGTTATGGGACTTTTATTTTGTCAA
>JBBMFX010583393.1:0-13891 GCA_037832545.1 Rhabdalestes septentrionalis | reverse complement strand
AAATAAAATTTTCAAAAACAAATCCTTCCTTTGACGACACAAACAATGCACATATCATAGGAACGGTATAACTTTTTGAAACTGTGACTTTTTAAAACCGCGGTATACCTTGAAACCGGTTATCATCCCATGTCTAAATCAAAGAATGTGTTTTTACTTGTAGAACAGTGATTGCAGTAATTGATCTGTTATAAACAAACCACAGCTTTTAACAAGGAACTTCTGTTTTGTTCCACTAGTAAGTGGTTTTTGGATAAGCTAAAGCCTGAAGGTAAAGCCTTTTGTCCATATGTTGTTACCAATTCTTAAACAATCCATGCGTTTAAGTTTATAGGAAATTTAACTTAACTTGCTTTGATGTTCTGTGTTAGGCTTGTATAAGCTGCTAGCCGGTTTTGAGGATAAGTCGGCTTGGGCTCTATGCACGTTTGCTTTTTGTGCTGGTAAACAAGAGCCAGTCCAGCTCTTCAGAGGAATTACTGAGGTCAGCTCATGTTCTACACACACTACATAATATTCTTGGCATTTATATAGAGACAAAGTTCTATAATATATACTTGAAATATACAGTTTATGTACAAAAGTATTGGGACACATTTTAATTATAGAATTCTGGTGTCCCCATATTTCCAATGAAGGGCAATTTTAAGACATTTTGGGCAATGCCATGCTTCCAGATTTTGGGAAAGACATGCTTGGATGGGTTCAGTGTGGAAATTGACTGGCCCGCACAGAACCCTGACCTCAACCCCATCCAACACCTTTGGAAAGTCTGGAACGGACAAATTCCCACAGAAACACACCTAAATCTTTGAAAGCCTTCCAAGAAAAGTGGAGGATGTTATAGCTGCAAAGGTGTGACAACCTGCATATTAAACATTTGTATATGCATGTAATGTCATTAAAGTCCCTTTTGGTCAGATGTCCCAGTACTTCTGTCCACATAGTGTATATTGCCAATGCAACACACTTCATATGTCAAATTGCATCAACATGGATCATTTAATTGGGTCTTTATAAAGACTGCGTATCCTTTGATTCAAAATATTCAGAGTACAAGAGCCATTTCTATGAAGAATGTGTCCAAAAGGCTATGCTTGTATGCATACGCAGCACACAATTGTAACTATGATTTGCCTGATACAACTTAGGGCTGCATTGTGGAGCCCAGGGGCCCCAGGGACTTCGGATGGGATCCCTGCTTCCAGCCTGATGGTCATGACAAAACGTGAGTGAAATATTTCTTATATTTCAGGGATTCACCACAAGATGGCAGCATTAATCAAGACTGATCCATAACACCCCTCCTTTTTCTGATCTGATCACATAATTCAACGAGCAAAATTCTGCTCATTTAATATAATTGCCATGTGTTGAGAAATATGTACAGAAGGGTTATTAGTCTTTGAAATGTCTTGAAGAACCAAGTTGCACTGTGTAGAATTGTTTGGATGCTGTGAAACTCATATGGCCACATACAAAAAAGCCACTCATAGTCTAGGATTTTTCTACCCCCATATAGCTGTACCAGCAAAGTGGACTTTACCAGGACATTGGAGTTATGTGGCATTTATTTTTGTTTGTGGTGTTCTTTAAATAGATTTGTAATATTTTTGTTGGAAATATTGTTTGGAGTTTTCTTTTTGGATGTGGGCCACAATATAGGCCACAAGGGATTGTTATCCTGCCTAATTATATCCAATTCCTTTTTCTCTCTCCCTTTCTAATGCCTTGTATGTGTAGATATGCAGAGCTCCCAAAAGAAGTGAAGAACAAAATCTCACACCGGTACCGTGCACTGGCAGCCATGTCAGAACACTTTTCCCAGCTCAATAACACACCAGAGACCAAACGGCCCAAACAAAGCGACTAATCGCATCATTGCTAGGATGAGCAAGTAGATCTCCGTCTGTCCAGTCCATATCCAGGCATTTGGCCATCTGTATTTACCTCAATGGTCAGTATACCGGCTATTGTCCACTATTGTATTCTTTAATAAAATATTTACTAGAAAAGATCACTGTCTGGTTAATATAATACTTGCATAAGAAGGAATCATTTCCTCCAACTGCATTCAGTTGCTCTGCAATCTAAAACAGACTTGCTTTTATGGTCAAAGGGGGTGAAACTGACTACTTTGCAAAATAGCCATAAGTCTCATTCTTTCATTTGTTTAACAGTAATATCACAGATATTTGCCATTTTAAGAATATGCTTACCTTGCAAAGTCCATTTTGTTTAATTGATTTTTTTCTCTTAAAAGATTCCTTAGCCCCATTCTTCTTTTTAAAATACCACAATGGGATTTTACTCCAGATATAATTTGGACTATAAACCTGCATTCAAAACTATATTAGCATTAATATACTTAAAGTGTCCCCTCTTTTTTGATTGGCTTGTTGAATTTTCCCTCCTATGCCTTTCATAGCTACATTTTATATCCTACACTCTGATCAACCGGTTGATTTCTTTAATTGGCTACTTGATTTTTCCTTTTCAATTGTTTGCAGTTCAAACAATCAGTCAGGCCCAAAGATTGTTATTACAACTGCAATGTTTTTTTCTGGCTGCCGCTATGAATAATAGTAACTTAATACACATCCTGGTTGATCAACTACAGTTTGGGTAATGGGAAAATTGTGTAAACTAGGTATTTTTTTTATAGAAGCCAGGGTGTTCTTGTTGTATATTCTATGCGTTTGGGGTAGGCTGTCCACCTCATGGAGAAATCACTCTTTATAAAATACCCCTTTAGTCAGCACAGCAAGTGGTTGATGACAGAGCAGCAGTGAGGATGGATGCCGGTGGGCCTTAGCCCTATAAATCTACACCATGCTCCAGTGACAGCTGCTGTTTGTTCATAGGGCCACAGCTCAGGAGTTTGAGGTTGACTATTACGATCACATCATCCACTGCTTGTGTTCCTCATTACAGATGGCATTCGGTGAATGTTTTCACTCCTGTTTCTCACATTCGCACTTTTTCTTTCCCCTTCTCGTCCCTCCCTGCGCTTCCCCAGTGACAACGAGACTCACTGTGGCAATGAAGATAAACAGGCGCAGCTAATTCACAAAGCAGTAGGCCTGATCCACTGAGGGGAGATATCAAAAACAGTCATGTATGAAGAAGGCCCCTAATGTTCACTTTATGATCGCTGAGATTTGCACTGGCGAGGAGTCAAGATGCTTCTAAGAAATTGTTGCATATTTTTAACAGTCACATTTAAATTAATCCCCTCATGCTGTGTTCAGATACTTCTGACTGCAGCGCATGCTTAGGTCCAAGCACAGATTACTTTCCACATTAAAGTGTATGAATAGCCTTCTGTGATATTACATAAAATGTATCCCCTTAAATGTAAATTCATTGCATTATCTGGAGGGGAACTCCAAAACCCTTCTGAGAAGGCCAAATGATTTGTGAAAACTAAAACATTTCAAGGGTTTACATTTTATTTTATTCAGTATTAAAGTTGTATTTTAAATGTATACCAGTTTGCAGTACACCTCTAACTCAGTTATTAGTATCAGAGGCCTTTATCAATCCAGGAGGAAACAGCTTATATTATGACTGGACAAAGACATATCATATAACTATAAAGTCTAAATAAAAATCAAGTTTTGGTTGCAGGATTAAATTCTTAAAACATTCAATGGAAATGTCAGATGGTAAAGGTGGTAACTTGTAACTTAATGATTTTAGGATTGCTACGTAATAATTTATTACTGGCCCAAACTAAAGACATACCTCAAGTCCTGATTCATTGCCACTGTCTAACCAGCGTCTCTGAAGCTAAAGTTTTAAGGCAGTTGCCCCGGTGGACTTTGAGTAAGCCTATTGTTGAAAATATTCATGGTTTGTGCAGACAAATCCAACAGCCCTAAATGAATATGGCATGGAAATAGCAGGCACTTGCTACAAGGATTAAGAGACCCTGGTCTGTATGATCTGCACTTCCAGTCAAAGTCATGAGTCTTTCCTCTGGAGACACCATCCTGCCAGAGGTCGCTTCCAAGCCTGGCGTTTGGTGTGAGCTTCAATGTTTTCAACATCTCCCAATATTCTAAGCCTCATGTTAAAGGCATTCTTCAGTTTTAACAACTGTTTCAGGGACCAGATATGAAAACGCTGCCATTGCCTTGCCGCAAAACTTTATGGAGCTGTAAAACAAACCTTTTCGGAGTTACTAGCCACCTCAATGATGAGTGAGACGGAGATGGATCGGAAAAAAGCCTACGTGCTGAGCATGTTTTAGCCCAGATTATTATTTAGAAAGTATGGTTATAAGATTTAGAACCTCCTCGCCTCCTTAAGGTGGTGAAAATGGATGTTTGGTAAAAGTCCCATGGAAGAAAAATATTTGAAAATAACTAGCTCAGCTCCGCATTCCTACATTCATTATTGGACCGAGACACAAACAACAACAGACATTAGACAGCGGCTCCAGGGCAAATGCCCAGGGAAAGCATTCCCAGCATTTAAGAGCTCCCGTCTACTGTCCCTTTCAGATCCACATCAAAACACGCAACGTCTCTCTGTCCCGTTTCCTGCTGGGCTTATGAGCAAGGGCTCCTCCACTTCCCGAGAGAATGGCATCTCGATATCCCTCAAATTAAAGACAACAACATTCCTCGCCATTTAATCCTGGGGGTAATGGGGCTGCTCCCAGGTACACAAACATGTTGTTGTTGTACGTCTGTCTAGCCTGTAAGGCTAATGATGGAAAAACATCCAGTCAATGGATGTAACCGGTGTTTACAGAGATCCATTAGACATGTAACTGTAAGACCATCTTGTCAAGCTACCATTTATACCTGCCACTCTTTCAGGTATTTTTAAAGTTAGGATTATAGTGAGCTGGTGGTTTAGACTCAGTTTAGTAGCAGTTAAAGTGTATAAAACTTTGACAATGTCTCATTACTTAAAGCGCCTCCTAAGATTTAATTCATTTGTATTCATCATCATGTCAGCACAGAAAACATCAAAATTTGAAACGTCTGTCATACATTAGTTTTTCATATTAGAAAAACTATTTCAGGCATGACAGAACCTGCTGGCCACCTGTCAGGCTTCATTCACATAACTTTGCTGGCACACAGTTTGCACTCTGCACTGCCACAGACAATAAACCTGTGAATTTAAGAGTGCTTTTAAAAACCCAGAAAATCATCAAAGGCAGGTAATGTAAGTGATTTCACAGGTGAAATAAGCATCCATAATCACCTAGGCTTGTCTGTCTGCAATAGGGTCCTAAATTGCACTCTCACTCGGCAAGGCGCCTAATATAAATCCGGAATCCAGTTTAAAAGGCCGTAATTCTCTAACAAAAACACATCAGAACAGTCTGTAGCAACACCTGGCCCTACAGTGTTCTGTCATGCAGCCTCTAAGGCTCTATGCAGCCTCTAAGGGTATATGGCTCTAGTTGAGGAAATCTTGTAATTACTGTGTTGATTGCACAGGAGTCTCATGGTGAGGTTTTTGTCTGACTGTGGTCATGATTTTCTTTTAAAAGGTATTAGAATTAATTACGAATCTCAGGTTCAGATTTGCAATGCGGGAAGCGGCCCATCCTCTAAAGCAGCTGGCCAGCATCTGTTTGGCCCTCTCTCCTCTCTCATGCTGAGGAGAAGCTCTGCAAGGTGACCTCTGGTAGTCACATTTCCTGTACTGTTTATGATGCAAATCTAATGGAAATAAAATGATATGGTCATCATGCTGGTTTGTTAAAGAGCAGGGTTGGGATCTGGCAATATTCAGAGATTAAGTATCTGTATTCAGATCTTCTATATGTTATATAATCTGTTTGTAATACCAAATTACCCCCAATATACAAAAAAGAATCATTATAATATATAAAATATCAATGCTTGTTTATTAACTATTTTAAATAGGAGCAAAATAAAGGGCAACACATTAATTTGCAAACACTGAAGTTCTGGTGCGTGGATTTGGAGAAAGCTTTTTGTTTAGTTATACTCATACGCATGGTATAGTTACCCATTTTCTAAAATGATCAAAGGTATGATATATTTACTTTTTTCTGAGGATCCTCCAGTGCAATTACCTAAAAGTGCCCAAATGTTTGGAAATATTAAAACAATTTTCAGTTGTTAAGCTGTAAATAAAGTCATTCAAAGTGGTTTGATATTAAATAATCTCTTAATACACTGCGCTTTATGTATTGTAATTATGTGTTCCTAATTACATTCAGGACAATAATTACAGTCAGTAATAAGCCATCACTTTTTTCCATTTTGTGTTTAAAGTAATCTGTACAAGTCTGATTAAGTCTTCCCTTGAACAAAATACACTGTGTGCCAGTACATTGAACATCATCCAGTATTTCTTCTGTAATCAATAGAGAGTTTGTCTCCCTTTTTTCTGTAACTGCCTCTAATACAATAGGAAGTCTTTTTAATAACTTTACCGTGAGGATTTGATTACTATCAGTTGCAAAAGCATTAGTGAAATCAGGTACTGAAGTTGGATTATTTGCTCTGGATCACTAATACCAGGTCCTCCCAAAGGTATTGGATTGTGTTCCATCCTTCTAGAGAATACAGTAATTTGCTGTACAGCCCAGTGCTTGGGCGTTTACACCTCTAGGAGATGCTCGTCACTGGTCATGGTGACCTTAGGCTGATGTGCAGCTGCTCCCATTTAATGAATATTTTTTCCTATGTAGTAATACAAGGTGGGTGTGTGCACCAAATCCAATTGTGTCTCCTGCCTGGAAAGATTACTGCTTCAAGCAGGCTTCTCCTCCCTTCCTTCTCTTTCCAGTTTATTTTGTTTACCCACCAAAATACACATCAGAGAGTTGTGACATCATGAATGGAAGCTACATGTCAGTGTATAAGCAGTTAATCAGAAAATAACTGGTTCCTGATGAGCTCTATTTTGTTATTGCAATTTGATTCTTACTTTATACCAAATACCAGTCATTAGAAATTAGCTGGTGTTCCTGTACAAAATGAATTTCATCACTGACTGATTGCTTCAGTTGGACAGGTGGTTCAGTGGACAGGTCATCCAACAGTTGGCCTAAGGGACAGGATTCAATGAGAAATTACAAGACTGGAAAGAGTAATTCATCAGGATTTTAGCAATGGAAAACATCTGTCCCCTAAACACTGCTTTATAATGTAATTTCATTTCTCACTGTATCCACACATAGCTTCTGGTAACAGCATGCTTAACTATGTGGATCTGCATGCAAATTCCTGAGGAAAATATTAGTGCAGAAAAAAAATGTTTGTTTTGTTTTCATTTGAGCTTCGACAGGTTTGCTGCACGCCACAGAATTGTACTGAACATTTTCCAACAGTCTGTGATTCAAAAGGATGAAGGCCATTCATTGTTTTTATTCCATCCCCATTTGTCCTAATTAATGCAAGATGCATTTGTTTTTATTTGTTCAAGTATTAGTATGTTTAAACAGTTTTCAAATGGTTTGCCTAATCATCCAGTAGGCATAGGTAACCAAGGGCAGGGAATTCTCTGGAATAGATGGAACTGTTCTGGGGGGTTTTAAGAGGCAGTGCAGGCACATCTGGGACTCATCAGTCACAGGTTTGGGCATTTTTCTTCTGGCCATGCATCCCCCTGCTCCTGTTGTTTATAACCCTGCATACACTCCTCAAATCTCACCACCAGCTACCTCATATCCCTTATAACTGTTACCTTAAACTCCCCAATCGTAAAACAGCATATTCCTTAGCTGGACAAACTTGAGATGCTCAAAATCCTTCAGCTAGGCTACCCCTCTCCAAACCAGTTCAGGCTCTCCAAAATTTGGGAAGTCTGTAAGTCAAGTCAAGTAGGTTTTTATTGTCATTTCTACCATATATACAGTACACAATTAAAATGAAACAGCATTCCAGGAGCATGGTGCAACACAACTAAATGAGACAAAATAACAGATAGACAACATCCAATGCAAATTGACAATGGCTACATTCAGGACAAATACATTATTGACCGGTACTGTATTCAAGCAGCAGAGATGTGAAAGGATGAATAACAGAGTTTACATGTGCCAAAAATGCAGGACATCATATAGATGTGCAACTACGTCTGTTTACATAATCAGGGAACACAATTTAGCTCCAATTGACGAACTTACTGTTTCAAATAGACAGAGATACATTGGCTTGCAAATGTAAGTCCAAATGTTTGTAGTCTTTCTTCTGAATTAAGGAGTATTGATAGTCGGTGTTTCCCCACTTTGCTGCACTAACAGCTTCCACTCCTCTGAGAATGATTTACCCTAGAGGTCATGTGCTTATGTTGGGTCATTAGTTCTGGATCACAAACACCACTACAACTATACAATACAAAATAAAATGGAGCTCCATCACTCCAGATGTCATACTTTTCTAAAATGTCATGCTCCCCTTGCCGAAGGTTGGAATTGGGCTTGGTGACAAATGTAGTGCTTCAGTGCTTTTCTATGTGATGCAGGCTCTTTAAAGTAGCCCAGTGTCTGCATACTTTTGGACATATAGTGAAGTACAAACACACTACCCCTGCAGTACAAACACACTACTCATGTACCAAAATACACATAATATTCTGTGCTAAACAAAAAAAATAAGAGCATATCCTTATATTTGAGTACCTTTCATAGCCAGATTTTTTATTCATAACTAATTACAAATAAAAAGCAACCCAATATAATAATATTATATTATTTACAATTGACAATATTTACAATTACTATTTGAAATTTACAGCTGGGATAAACAGTTAACTGGTGCATGGACTCTGCATCACCAAACAACCAGTTAACAGGATGTCAGACACTGTTACGTATTCTTTCATGTTTTATAATATATATATTAAAAACATATTTTCCTATATGGTTGCACACAACAGTGCTCAGCAAGAATAAAATATGCAGTTAAACTGATAAGTGGTAAAATCCTGTGGTGTACAACTATGTGTGCACTCAGCTTTTATTGAATCATTTTTATGTCAGCTAATATTTAAATGATCTTTAGATTAATGTGTGTACATAATTAGAAAAAAACACATTTAAATTAACAGAGAAGTATTATTATGCATTTCTGTTGGTCAGTTGGCATTTTAAAGTAATGGGAAAAAATTGGAAAGCTGTCAAAATGGACCTACAAATATTTGTTCCAACTCAGCAGGCCAGAAACAGTGCAAAATTTCAGCAGTGGACCTGGTCTTCTCACAAAGCTTCACTAAAGGTCTTTCCATTATTTCCATGTATCTTGGTGTATTCTCACAGGAATGACCAGGTGACATTACAGACAGACTTTAAACTAAAGGCTTCCTCTTGGTGCTGAAAAGGTCACAGTAATTTATACTCATCTCGTTTTTGACTATCCATCTCCCCCATCAACAAGGCTTTGAAGTTTATAACCAAAATGAACCAAGCCAAATTCATGTACACAAAGGGCACATTTTAGAAAGGTTTATAACATCTGTATATACATGCCTGTGTGTGTGGGTGTGACACATAACACGACAAAGGCTAAAAAAACTGAATTGCTTTCATCTACCATTACAATTAGTTAAAAATGGTCAAAGGGGGACACTGATACCCCTGAAGAAGTCACGTGAGAAAAAAGTTCCACATCTTTGTGAAGAGCTTTTTGGACACACAATCAATTTTTTTCATTCTGCCAAGTCTTTCTCCCTCCCGGGAGGAACATTCTGCTTTAGCAATCATCCTCTGCTTTAGCAAGCGGAAAGTATTCCCGACTCACTTGCTAAGCTTCGGTCTCTCTTTTTTTTTTATTGCTGTTGTTGTTTATTTGTTTCAGTTTGTGATCATCAGGTTTCATGTGTGTAAATCTTTTTAAGGCTTCTTTTTTCCAATGTGTCTGTTTTATTGATTTCTCATCTGTTCGGGGAGCATCGGCCTGGCCTTTGTGTCTTCATACAGGCCCTGATATACACCACAAATATGTAGTTCTGCACCAACTGTAGCCAGCTTTAAAATCCTGCTAGAACTGCGCTAGTCTCCTCTACCTTCTTTTAAAATATGTGCGCTTCTATTGCACTTTTCTTTGTTCGATATTTGTATGTTGTGTTCTTTTATTTCTTGCATAATTGTATTGTTTTATCCTGTTTAATTTTTTTTTATTCTATGCCTGTAAAGCACTTTAAATGACCTTTCATGTGTGATAAACTACACGTGTCATGACACATCTTCAGGATTAGATGGGTCTTTTTCCCTATTAATATGAAAGGAGCTAAATTATAAAGAATTGAGGGATTTAAGTCAGTAGGGTGTGAGTATTTTGACCAGATTTGAGTTAATAAATGTATGCATAAATATTTTTCTTCAAAATGTAAAAAGTGTTTGAACATGAAAATAGGACTATATATCAGCACCCCTGCAACATCAGTTAATAATTCACATTTTATTCATGAATCGCCTAAATATTACAGGTCATAATAACTGTTCCTTGTTTTATGTAGTATTTCAAGCATTTTAGGAACAAGGTTTTTTTATCCTATAATTCAATCTACATGAATCCTATTATAATCTGATTCTCTATGCTACAAAGCTGCCGGTGTCAAATGCTACAAAGCTGCCGGTCTCAGCTATAGCTCTGTTCTTCGTTTTACATTTTACAGCTTCCTACAAACCTTTTAATATCCTTCGTAGGTTGCACAGTATTATTGGCATTATGTTGCAATGATTTTCCAGCATTTATCATATATTAGTATCCACAAACAAAACCAGGTTGACATCTTCAGTGTCTGAGCAGCGATTGTAGTCTTTTGAGCAGCAGGTTTTTGACTTTCACAAAACACAAGTGTAAAATAATAAGCTGCATGATTGTAAAATAATAAGAACCTTTATAACTCCAGGAAGACACAGAATATGCACTATATAGAATGAATGATATTTTAAATGTTTTGATAAAATACATTGGCAGAGAAGTCACTAACTTATATACATATGATAATATTATTATATATGTAATAAGATATATAAGTTTATTAAGGTCAATTATTCATTCAACATCTTAATGTTCCCGAAATGCTTGAAACATTGAATTAAACATTGAATTAAACCTTTCTGGTTCAGTGATAAACATACTTCGACACTACATTCATTATTTTTATTTCATACAAAATTTCAAATATATGTTTAATATCTTTAAAACAGTAGACTTTGTGCTTTCTAACTGAATGTACTTAAAATGTGCTTAACCCCACTTATTTTACCTCCGGAAATACACCACACCCTTTGATTTGAATTACCGTAAGTGGCTCTTAATTTTACCTTAACACTTTGTCATTCATCATCTCTGCTGATAGACGGTAAGGCCATTAATTGGGAGTTTATTCCCAGAGCTGTTCTGGAAAGACTTTACACGAGGTTTTGGAACATTGCTGAGATTTGATTGCATTCATCCACAAAGACATTAGTGAATTCAGGTGCTGTAACATGACGCTGGATCACTCTGGAAAAATCCCAGATGTGCCTGGGGGCGCTCAATCACTGTATAAAACAGATCCACGGCTCTGTAGCACAAAATGGACTTTATGCTGTCTAATCTACACACTTTACAAGATGCTCCGGAGGGTCTCATTCTATTGATAATGTGTTCCTCTGGAGATGGTGCAACATAAAGAAGCTGAAAACTCTAATCAGAGGGAGGATATGGATTATTTTGTTAGAACATGCACTATATGGACAAAAGTATTGGGACACACCTGTTCTTCAGGATTTGAGTAAGGCACCTTAATTCCAAAGAATCCTAATGCTTAATGTGACCCCAAGTATTTTCTTTGGATGTGCTGCAGCTTTAGGCTTTCACACAATGTGTCCCAGCTGGTTCTCAAACTGCACTTGATTCTCACTCAAATTGAAGAATAAGGACAACATCATGTGGTTATGATGGTTTCTGCATAAGCAAAGTTTTCCATGATCCATAAGAAGAGAGTAGCAAAATAAATGATCCTAGTTAGTAATAAGTATAAGACAGATGTTTACTGACAGATCCACAAAATGAGCTCTCACATAACCAATGCGCTATTCTTAATTTCTTTTTTGGATAATAGAAATAAGCTATATTCCAATATTTACATAATCCATCAAGATATACACTATATGGACAAAAGTATTGGGACACATGTTTTTCAGGCTTTACAATAGATCCCTTACTTCCAGTGAAGGTAAACTTGACATTTTGGACAAAACCCAATATTAGGGACACAGTTTGGGGGAGAACCATTTCTGTTTCATCATGACTGTGGACCAGTGCACAAAGCAAGGTCCATAAAGACATAAATTTTGTCGGTGTGCAAGATCTTAAATGGCCCAAACAGAGCCCTGACCAAACCATCAAGCTGTAGACCATTTATGAGCACTGATGTTGGAAGAAAAGAACCTCCATTCCAGTTCATCCCAAAGGTGTTGAAGGGGGTCTTCAACACCTTTGGAATGATCTGGAACAGAGATTGTAAGCCAGGCCTTTTCGTCCAAAATAAGTGCCTCAGCTCATGAATGGTCTACAGCTTGAATGGTTCAAATTCCCCAAAGAAACACTCCAAAATCATGTTGAAAGTCTCCCAAGAACAGTTGCAAAGGGGGAACAACTCCATAGTAAAATCTATGTATTTAAATCCAATGCCATTGAAGTTCCTGTTGGTGGTCGGACGTCCAAATACTTGTGTCCATATGGCATACAGACCACCAGCGTAGGGTGGACTGGGTTATTGGAAAGCTGCCCTGCCGTTTGAAGTTCCTGTGAAACCGAGGAGGAGCGGAAGAGCAGAAAATCACTGCAACACACATACACAGCCCAGCTGAAGCTTGTCGTTTCCATTGAGACACACTGTCAACCTTCAGGATCTTGCACATCATCAACATTTTGAGTTGTAGCCGCACTTTAAACAGAAGAACAACCGCCCCACGGGAGCAGGACAGTACAGGTAGATTCGTGTTTATTCAGAGGCCTCTTTAGTGTGTGTGTGTTTTCTGTGTAGTAACCGGGACACCAGCTAGATACGCAGCAGTGCTTGTCCATCATATTGCCCCTTTTCATCTCTTGTCTGTATATGTTACTTTTCATGCCATTTTGTTTACGTCAGTTAGCAGAGCTAAAGCATAGCTAGCTAGCCATTCGAGGCCAGAAAGCCTGTGTTTGACAGGTAGCTGGCTTGCTATCCTAGCCTGCTAACCAGCTAGCACCAGGAATTAATTAGAACTAAGTAGTAGCACGAACACAAACAGTATTATTAATGGAGTCATTAAGTGTAAATAAAATTCCTTTCTTTTGAACTGTCCTTGCCATATACTGTATGCTATGTAAACTGTAGTCGACGTTGATTAATGTTATCCTAGCTTGCTGTCTATATTCACTGAGCTCAGTGGTGGAGCTAGCATCAATCCGCATCTTTTATTCGCAGACAGACATGCTAAGGAAAATTCTGTAGAAACTAGGGAAATACATTTATGAACTTATCTATATTAGCTAATGCAAATCCCCAGAGCTGTCCCCATGTAACAGAATAAGTGGAGAGAAGTGATCAGCTCTAGATATTATCACACATTTCATTTTTGTCTGTCAACTGCGTTCTATGGCGAACGTGTCTCTGGTTTTAGCTGATACATGCAAGTGTCTTCATTAAGGAAGACCTTTTACTGATGACCTTCCTAAAAAAACTGTTTTCTTGTGTGTACTATCCTCCCGTCAAGAGGTTGCTGCTGTTACTGGAGTGATGGCAAAATGAGTAACAATTTTAACACAATATTTTAAACCCCCTTTGGTGTCTTCAGACAGCCTCTCTCTGAGCTTCTCATTTGGGAAAGTGTCTTTTTCACCAGTGAGTATATCTGTCTCTCCTTCAGTATCTCTCTCTCTCTCTCTCTCTCTCTCTCTCTCGCTCTCTCTCT
>JBBMFX010583383.1:0-13891 GCA_037832545.1 Rhabdalestes septentrionalis | reverse complement strand
GGGGTTTGAAAGTATTCTCTGTATTCTCTCACATTCCAAACAAATCCAAGATGTAACACATCACATCAAACAATCACATGCACAACAATCCCAAACTGACCAAAAACAATAACCGTTGCTCATGCACTCAATTGAGCAGACTTGGACCTATAAATAATTATGAAATAACTGTGATTTAATTGAAGGTGGAGAAAGAAGACGGCAGCAGCAGCAGGCATTTGCCCATTTAAAACAGGCAAACTACCGTAATTAGATAATTCAAGTAAAAACTCTGAGAGATGGAAATTAGCCACATAGATTAAGTGGCTTATTTAATAAAAGAAAAAGTTAGTGTGAGCCCTGTCCTTGGTGGCTCGCTGCAAGTTTTTTAACTTCAGTACACAGAGACCTCTATCTAACTACCAGAGATATCACATTTGAATTTGGCTGTTTTAATATTAAATCATTTTATAACTTGCAGTTGGAAGTGTCTGGGTGCACCTCGGAGTTTTACTGCTCGGAAGGTCCTTGGTGGTCAAAAGTAATGGGTCACGGCGATTTTAGCAGCTTTTGGCTAAAACTCCGGGGGTATTATGGCAAACGAGGGGTATTTGGAAAGGTCTCACTGAGCCCTATCTAACTGTGAAGTTTAGTAGGTGCTCGCTCCGTGGATCTATGCTGCTCGTAATGTTCTTTGACTGCCTCAGTACCAATGACACCAGGCTCACTTGCACTGCTGTTTACTGAAACCTTGAACAGGAAGAGGACGTAATTTGGGTCTTAAATCGAAGTACTACATGTCTGCTAACTAGTGATAGGGAATACACACACTATATTTCATGATATTTGTAACAACAGATATTTATTCATGATGTCTTACCGCCATTCTGTGACTTTGGCGCTCAGAGTGTTAAGTACATACAGCATATTACATTCATGACAACATGTGTTAATAACAGGAACAGCCCACTGCACGGCATGAAATAACAATGTTTACTATGTCTGTCTATGTCTCACTTTTCCAGCATGGACGTCCTTATAAGCGTGGGGAAAAAGTGACCTCACATTCAGAACATCAATAGGTAACTGTGTGTGTACATTTTGACAAGATGTGAGATTTTAACCAGCGCACCAGGCACTGGTAAGCCTATTTATTTCTAATCATTCCATGAAGAATTTATTACATCTTATTTCGTATTCAAATTAACAAAGTCTGTTTATTGTACATGCTTAAAAATTCTAGCTAATAGAATTGACGTCCCCCCCATTTGCGTCTGAACTAGTTTATTCATTTGCAATTAGTTTGCAACGCGTTAGCTAACAGTGGCTAGAGTGACAGCTAATGTCCAGTTTACACTACAAATCTAAATGTACTGTTTTACAAATTTACCCCAGAAAATTCAAGAAACCCCTTAATTTAAGTGGCTGTTAATTGGTGAAACAAACCACTTAATTTTACCTGAGATTTAGGGCATAAGTGTAAAACACCTTAATCTTAAACTTAAACATTAATTCAGGAGGTTCTATTATTTTAGCACATTTGAAAAAAAGTAATTCAGTAGTTTCACACCTTAATCAGCCTGTGCACTTCTCCCTAATTTTTAATTAATTTCCAGGATTGGGAAATTATAGTAAAATGTAAGGTAATTTTTGGTGGTAAAATTTAAGTGTTTGGTTTCATATTGTTAGCAGCTTGTGTCAAGCATATTAGCCAGACAGTAATGTAGTTTAGTAGCTTATGACTACTGGTGGGTAATGTATTAGCTAATGTCTGTAATTTTGTAGTCTTGCTTAATGAAGCAGACTGGCTTCATTGATATTGATAACAATCCAACTAGCATGATATATGGCTTAGCATCCTCAGCATTGCCTGCGGACCTAACGAACAGAGGTCTCTTCACTGAGTGTACTTTGTAGCCAGGTTAGAAGCTGTGAGCTCACATAAGGGACTGCGGGACCCTTTCTTAGGGTTTTCATATTGCCAGGGTTCTCCTCCAACTCCCAGGCGTGCATCTACCCCTCTTCCTCCGAGACTGGAGTAGAGAGCCTAGAAGTTAACCAAGCATGAGGATGCAGACACTCACACACACACACTAACATACACACACATTCACACACACACACACACACACACACACACACGCACAGTGTACTTGACGGTAGCACCATGCCCACTGATATCCGTTATCAATCCTCCAGACACTTAATTGTTGTGCTAATGACACCGTGGCTAATGGAAATGTTCATGGACTCCATTTTGAAATGATAGCGTTCTAATTAGCCTCACCTCAGTTCATTACACACAGCAGGATCCAAACAGGAAGTGGCATTCAAATAAGGGAGCAAAGGCTGATGAGCATGTCTCAGCAGAGTGTGTGTGTGTGTATGTATGTACGTATGAGTGTGTGTGTGTGTGTGTGTGTGTGTGTGTGTGTGTGTGTGTGGTAAGGGGTGGTCAGAGAATGTTAGTGGCTTCTTTTAATATTACATTGAGGGTTTATGGAGTACTTTATCTAGGTGGACTCAAGCTAGCATGAAGGCTAGCCTGCATTATTCTCGGACGCCCCTCCAAAGTAGCCCATCGGCAGTATATTAGGTGGCACGCAACCCTGGGCAGGTAGGAGTGATGTCATGTGGGTGTGTGTGGTGGTTAGGAGTCTGGGCAACTCGGATGTGAGGATGAGTTTCATTTAGCCCATCAGCAGTGCTGACAGGCAACTAACCACAAGTCCACCAGTCTCGGCTTCGAGCCCTAATCATGTTTAAGTCTGGTTGTGGTGTGATTGGCTGGGTGTGTTTGTATGTTTATAACCTTGCCGGTTCAGAAAATCAGTGCTGGGTCACCCTCGTGGTTCGAGGTTGTGTAGTATTTGTGTTTGTAAGAAAATAAATGTATTGACCCTGATTCTTGACACGGCTGATCAGTTGAAAGAGCGGTCGTGCCTTTAAAGCTCCAGACGTCTGTGGTAGAGGAGCACTTGTGCTATGAACAGACAATAAGGACTGGTAACTCACACCCCCCGCTCCAGTGAGTGTGGTAATAACTATAACTCTGCTCTCTCACAATGATACCTCCAGTTAAGCGGAGTTTGTTTGCAGGGGATGTTCTGTAATAAGAACTGGGGTTCAAGAAACCTACGCTTGGGAAAGTAGAGTGACTGTTGTTCTCCTCTGTGTGTGTGTCTGTATCTCTCTGTGCCAACAGGCGTGAGTGTGTGGAAGCCCATGGAACCCTTCGAACTCGAGAAAGGGTAGTTCTGGTCCCACCATTTGGGAATGGAAAATGTAGCCTACCTCTTTTTTGACTGCCTCTCGGGAGCCCAGAGAAGACATTCAGTTTCTGTAACGTGATTGTGAACGCCCACTGGATGCATTACCAAGTTTTCTGAATAAAGAAATCATCTACACATCCCTTGTGCTTGTTGTGCATCCTTTCCCACAGTACAACACGACAGAGCCAGGACAAAATCTAATCACAAATTGCTGGATAAGAGAAATAATAACGTATGACTCATCTATAATAAATATACCATTTCATAATGTGTTTTAAAAAATGTGCTTTTTTATTAACTAAATGGAATTGACCAAATAACAACAACATCTACTAAAACTAAAGAAAACGTGTTTGACATGTGCGCTACTGGACTGAAGTGACCATCACACTGGGTGTTTCACAATTAGCAACATAACAGTGTTTGGTGTGTAAATTTTGCTTCATTTGTTTATCACTGAATCACAAATCTATTATAATCTATTAACCCTCTTCATTATGACATTTTTTGTTTAGGACTTACAGTAAGCTAAAAACCTGAAAAACTTAATTGATGCAGGCAGCAGTTTAAGGGCTGGTGTTCATGTTGATCACCAAACTATTAAGGATGGAGACAACATAAACCCTGCGTAAGCCCTTATGATAAATGCAATAAACACATTCATGGAGACTGATATTAACTGGTTCTGTTCCAGATATCATAAATGTAGATGCCAAGATCACATGAAGTGTATACATTTATATATGTTTTCTGGGTTACATAATGACTCACTTTGTAGCTCAGTGTATTTCTGGTGTGTCGGAGTGTCGTAATGTCAATTTGCCAGTCTAACTAATACTGCAAAGCAATTCTTTGCAACAATTTTCACTTTTTTCAAACTAGCTTCACTCTACATTATATTAATCTGAAATACCTGAGCACCAAAGCGAGCAAGTAGACTGGCTAAAATCGTTTTATTTTGTCATTAAAGAGAGTCCGCTAATTGGAATCCTCTCATCCCCTTGGCTTAACTTGGCTTCAAGAAAAATATCATAAAAAATACCATAAATATTACTAGACTCGGTTGTCTTGTGCCCCTACTGAGCTGTACTCACATTACCCTGTCAAGTGGGTTTTTTTGTCATTCCGACCAGGACTATGGAGCGAGACAAGAACTGACCAAAACTGATCAACCCCCCAAAAATAGACAAGATAAGACAACAGTCTGTGCAATCAAACGTTGCATGTACTGTTCCAGAGTACATTCCATACCTTCAGATACAGTTTGGTTCTTGGGTCCACTAGTATCAAGACAGTTGCCAATTTTTGCAAATATCAAATAGTTATTGTTTGTAATTCCTGTTTTTTCTCTTCTACCCAAATAAAAAAAAAAATACTGCACATCTGGAAACCAACATCCACCCTTTGCCACCATGTTAGGTAAATGAGCTAGTCTATTTTTTGGCAAAGTCCAACTAAACTAGGGGGTAAAACATAAAGCATTCAGTCTAGCAAATAGAATTGTACTTTGGGGGAGAATGTGCTCAGGCATGGAAAAGTGTAACCATGTGTTGTCTAACTCAGGGATATTCAATTAAAAGTCACCGAGGTCCAGTTATTACATTTCGTCCCAGTAGAAGGTCCGAACTGAAGTCCATCTTTTGTCTTATAGCCTTCCCCTATGTCCACATGTTCATTTAGTTTACTCAGGGAGTAGTAAAGTACTAGTTAAGTAACGAGTGAAGCTGTTGTTGTATTAACTGGAGTAGCAGCGCCCGCTGTCAACAGCCACGACCGTCCAAAAAATGCTCCATGAAAATTACTCTGAATTTACCAGACTGGTCACGGGTCCGGACAGAACATCCACTCGGTCCGGATCCGGACCACCGTCCACCTTTTGGTGATGCCTGGTCTAACTGAACCATTTGACTGTAAGGGGCAACATTTTGTATGAAAGGGGCAATATCTCATGTCTTTTTGCTTTTTTGTTTAAAAAAAAAAACAAAAAACAAACTACAATTCTGGCAAGCAGAACAAGGGAAAACAGAGGTGACAGTTTGGCAGAATAAATTAAATGTTTATTTGGGAGTTCTAAACTGCATGTAATGACATTCGGCCATAAGAATAAGTGTTTACTCTTCCTCTTTCGGAGGTTATTTTGTATCTGGACACTCCACATCCAGAATACTTGAGAAAACGTTGCATGAGAGGAGGAGAGGCAGTCTGGCAACATGGCTTGCGCAGACCATCTATTGCCGTGTCGCCGGAAAATTGGGTCCTTGTCCACACAGAAGCAAATTATTTCTGTAAAAGCAAGACGGCGGGACGAGAAGTACTTTTATTTTCCTTCCCCTGTTTCTTTCTTTGTTTGCACAGCTATCATTTCTGGAGTGTAAAAGAGAAGGACCGTAAAGCACAATGCCTCCATTCGCCAGACTTCACTTTTTGCGAGGGCCACAGTCCCCCATATGGAATACCAATAACCCTGAGAGAGGGAGCAGGGTGGAATCCGTTGTAGACAAAAAGTGGGGAGGGGTTGTGCTTGATCACATGAATTGCTTGGTTTGATGATTTCAAGGTCTTTTGTGAGGACAAACAGAAGACAAACAGTTTGGCTAGCCATTAAAAATAACCTTAGATGTTAGTAATTCCTCACATTAGATGTTCCTGGTGATGATCTGCAATGAAACACTTTTAAGTATTCAGTTTAAAATTTGAAAACACCTGACATGCAATCTGTTGTTCAGTCAGTGGTGGATACCAGATCTTTGCTGACCCTCTGGGCTGTAGGCACCAAAAATGATGATAAAACATATTGTAACACTGTTTTCCAACAACTTTATGTGATTTGTAATATTTATACTAGCACTGAACTAAAAGGTTTTGGAACTAGGTTAAAAATGAGTAAACTTGTAAAACCACTACACTGTATCTTGCAGTCTGGAGCAGATACAGTGTAGATTTGGCTTTTTTTGTAGTTGTTTTTTAAGAAAGACTTCCAGCTTAGGTCTGGTTCAATGAATTTTCAATTTTTGTTGAAAATGAAATGCTGTTTAGTTTCCAGAAATGAGAAGATCTTCATTGAATACCTAGAATGATTATTCACTACTATAGGTGAATATTTATTTCGTGGCTGTCAAATAATGAATACATTCAAATAATGCCACTACACACTTTATTATTGATTTGCATTTGCTAATATCAATATTAGACTGGTAGTCTGACGAATTGTTGGGACAAAAGAGGCTTGGTTCAAATTGTGCTTTTTGGATGTAAAAGACTCTATGGGACCATTGAAGACATCCGTCTGTCTAGGTAATTGGCTGCTGCAGGTCTCGACTCAATATCTCATAGACCTTACCTCTAAGAAATGAACCACCCACAGCTAATGTCCTTTCACATCTTCACTCTCAGGTAAGACTGGGTCTTATCTCTCTTTCAGCTCTTACCCCCAGTCTTTCTTACATGTTATTTCTTTTACTTTATAAGACCAGGGCAGGAAACTGTGTTGAAAATGTCATCAAGGGTACTGCAAGTAAAATCTTGCCTAATGGGTCACGCTAATTACGTTTTTTTTTTTTTTTCTTGGGGAAAAAGCAAAAAGACATTGCATGTATTGCATAAAGCTTGTAACCGACATATGAACCGGTCTCTTAGCATGTGTGATGAATTTCTACAGACACTCCTTCGGTAAAGTGTCCTCCTGTAGAGTTTCTACAGTCCACCATCTAACAACCACCCACAGGTTAGACCACCTCACATATATCCACTGATTAGGCTGCTGGTCATTTTCAAAGTCACCTAGAACTCTTCAATTCAACTGATGAAGTCTTCACCAATGAGAAGACTCTTTTAACTATATGGTTAATAGAGAAAACGATTCTGTGTAAAGAATTTCTTTTGGGTTTTTAAGAATTTAACAGCCTTATATTTCAATAAAGCTGCCTTAGAATCACATACATGTATTTCATCAAGTGACCAGAAATAATCAGGCCAAGAATGCCTTGAGTGCCAGCTGAAGAAGTGTTATTTTTAAGGATGTTTAGAAGTTTGGTTTAGTTTACAAACTCTGATCAACAGGGGGAACAGTGCTTGATTTCCATGAGGAGGAGAATAAGCCCGCTAATTGCTTTCATTTCATTGGCTCAATCTAAAAAACCTCCTTATGGATTAGGGTGTACTTAATGTAGATGTTATATCTACATATAAATATCAGGGCACGTTTCAAACATATTGTATGTTTTAAAGGGAAAACTGGGGTGTAACCTTTGCACATTATATAAATAAGGCACCAATATGCTCGTTTTCAAATACAGAAGCTGATGCATGAAATGTACAATTGTTTTACCATTAGGGTCCCTATCATCAAATTTTGATGTAAACAGTTTTAGTTTTGAAACATGCTTTCCCATCAAATCTAAAAACATTTGAAACAGCTCATTGTTGTTGTGATGCCACACCTAAAAACACATCAACTTCGAAAATGTCAGCATACATCTGACATTTCGAAGAGTTTATTTAGTTAAAGGTATAGGAGAAAATTGTAAACAATAATAGGTACCAAGAAATAAATGGCCAGTCAGAACAAATGCATGATTAGCATATTCAGAAATGGTTATATGGAAAAACTCATTCATGTCTGGGTGTCTACACATGTTGGAGACTATTTTATCAGCATCATGTACACTTACAAAAAGGGGAATATAAGTGGATTCCTGGATTTTGGGGGGAAAAAAACATGTTCCTTTGAGCCCGGTTGCATGAGTTTTGGTGAAGCCATCACGATATATTATGTACTCAACATTTGTGCTGTGATTGTGCTTTAGGCATCTTTTAGGACAAAGCTGCACTACCCTGTATCTTATTTAATGCGCACTGCTTAACACAACCAGTATCAGTGGTAACTGGTGACTGAGGGACAGTAGAAGAGAAAGGATGAGTTGATTCCTCATCATCTTTGCTTGAGAATTGGTTGAAACCTGAGATGTGGAAAGTGCCTAATGCTCACAGTCACCAGTGTTATGGAATGTGCTTTTAAATACATAATGAATTGTTGTCCTAGCATGAAAAAGGGAAGCGTTTCCTACCATGAAAAAATCCCTAAAGCGTGAGCGCAGCATGCATTTTGATTACATTGAATATCGTGATGGCTGCACGAAAAGCCGTGAGATCGGGTTGTTTCTTTTTGAGCGCCTGCTGGTTTTTAATTCACCTTCCTTTCAGATACTTTTATTGTTCTTATTGAATCTACCTGGAACGTTTACAGTCTGCAGAGCTCTCAAATCTTAATGTTGTCCATGAGAGCTTTTGATCTTTCATCATGATTGGGGTACCTTGCACGAAATCATCCCAGTCAAAAATTGCACAGCATGTCGAACTTTTTTATATACCAACTTCAGTCATTATTAATTCATTTACATACACATTTTTGTCGTACAAAGTCAAAAAGCCTTGTGTGTAAGTCTGAAGTGGCTTCTGTTCTACAGAGAGTATCTTCATAGTTAATATTCCTCATAAAGCTGTTGGAATTTGCTGTGCGGCTTCATCCTGTCTCTTTGTCTTGGCTTGGCGAATGGTGTGTGCACAGAGGAGTCTGCCTCTCTATCCCCAGAGCAACAGACAGGTGGATTAACATTCAGCAGCGCTCACTGCACTCATCTCTACACACTCACCCAGGCAGGGGCTGTCAGAACACACAGTCGGACTCTGAGGCTCGGCCACAACCGGCCCATTTATCAGCCCGCGCCTGGACTCATTCTAAATGCCTAATGGTTTCACTCAAGGGGCCTGTGTGGATGTAATTTAGTGGAAAGCTAGCTAGCTTTGAAAGTCAGTGAGCATTTCCTACATAATGAACATGGCCGTGGACTGTAAAAGCTATACTGCATTATATTGTTTTATTGGATATAATAAATATCCTAAGTAACACTAGTGTGGTTCTGACAGGTTTGGCTTGCATTTTCCCACACTGTGATCCAGAACATCCTATAAATAATCAATGATTTTTATTTTTTATTTTTTAACTGGACCAGGGAATGAACACGCAAAGCAGTCATGAGGTCTATGCCATGTTTATTTCAATGGGAATCACGGGGATGGGTGATTTCACACTCATCAATATGGCCACTTACTCTCGAAATTCAGTGATTCTTCAAAAAGGTGGAGGCTCTAATGTGCCATAACTGACAGTGATTAGGACATGTCGCACGCACAAGGTTTTTTATTTGTTTACCATTTTAGGATGGTTCAGCCAGGACTGCTTTAGGAGTAAGGCCCAATGCTGGGCAGCCAATCATTAAAAAGATAATTGACATAAAACATGGTAAACCTGTTGTTGAAAAACATTTGTAACAGGCAACTGCTGAACTGTGTCAGTAAATTTTAAAACTTAAACTATAAATTTGCATTTGTACCTGAACAGATGGAACTAATTTTTCAGATGGAAGAATCTGCTGTGGTTCGTTACCAGGGTATGAATGTGGGTGGAGTTTTCTATCTGATTGTCATGGATACCAAAAAACATTCGGGAATTGAAAAGTTACCGGAACTACTTCCTTTACAATAAAACTCTAGAAAACAACAGCGGAAGTTCTTAATTTGTTATATTTTCAATGCCAACGGACCGAATTTGCCAATTTTCCAGTTGGCTATACTAAAAGTGAGTTTCATATCAACAGGTTTTCCCTTCTTCTCTGAGCACAGGCAAATAACAGCTCCAGATTGGCCAGGTTCGGAGCAGGTGGACCAAGAATCCAGGATGTAAGAGGAGTTTGAGTGCGCCCAACGTGACCTAGTCATGCTAAGAGTTCTGAAGTTCTCTTCAAAGCCCTTTCGTCTGCTTGCCTTTCCCAGGAACGCTACATTCCCCAGGCCTTTGCGCTGTCAGAACGGCCGAGCATAGAGCGTTCTTTCCTCCGGTGCGTTAAAGGAGGCCTCTGCGACACCGCGCCGCTTTGAGGAGCTGTCTGTGAAAATAAGATGGGGGACGAGAGTGGAAATCGATGCTGAAGCCTGACACAAGCAAAGCAGCTTCCCCTCCTTCCGATGGGATCCGTTCGGAAAGGGCGGCCTCGTCATCTCACCTTACCTCCACGCCTCTCATGCTGTTTTCATGGGGATGAAGGCAGCTCTTCAAACACGACTCTCGCTTTTAGTCTTTCTCCCTTTCTCTCTCTTCCTCCCACGTTTACTTACCTTTTCTTCCCTCCATCTCTCCTTCGGGCGCTATTCCCTACAGAAAACCAACAGAGACGAAACGCTTGGCTTGCAAGCCATGGGGGAAGATGATATAACCACATGGAAGTGGTGCATCGAGAGGCAAGGATGGGAATGTATAAACATTGGTTTGCTTTTTCATCCCCAAAGAAGCTGCAAATGTTCATCTTCAGGAGTCAGAGTGTTTGGAGTGCAGCTTTTGATGAAACACCCAACACCACCTTGTTGTGAGTACATTCCTATTCATACTTTTTGTAGCATGTTTGTCGGATGCTCTTTTCCAGAGCAACTTGCAGTATAAGCAGTTTACAAATGTAAGTGAAGGTAGCAGTACGAGTGTTGTTTTTTGTACAGTGTCAGAGGAAAGCCGTGTTGCGCTCCGACTACACCAACGCCTGGTAAAGTAGATACCTTCTGGCAATTGCAGTGCTATATTTTGCAACACACAAACTATCCATCTAGTGATGTATGTGAAGTTTTGTTACATTTTGTTGTTACATTGCTTGATATCATTAAAATAACTGTGGCATGGCTCATGCTGTCAAGTCTCTCCTCAGGGGGATACTTTTAACTCTCTACTAGTTTTGTCACTAAGAAATATAAGCCTTGAATGTCATAAATAGAAATGGACATAGTTTAAGTTAGAGCTGCTATTATTAGTATTAACACCTGCAAGGGAAAATGATGTATACACCATGGTTTGGTCGGTGTTAGTTAAAAATTGCAAATCACAACCAGGAGATTTACTTAGCAGTATAGCAACAGGTTGCAGACCAGGAAACTGAGGCTGCTAAAAAGTGTGAAGAACAAAACATTTGCAAATTGCTATTGTGCTTTGCATTTAAAAAAAACATTCCTTCTTATTACCCCTACTGTATCTCTTCATGGTCTTCCATTGCATCCCCCTCATTAAGATGTTGTGGTAATTGTATTTAAAGTTTGTGGCTGTTATTGAATATCTTGTTGACAAATTGGTATACCAAAGGTTTCCATCTCCAGGGAAAAGTGTGCGGCACTGCAGCACCCATGGGCTGAAAGCTTTAACACTGCTGACATCTTCCTGATCTTGTGTTACAGAGAAAACAAGGAAGGAGTTACTGTCCTCATCTTCTGGTCTGTCTTCGGACTTGCAGCAGTAATGACTCCAGGGATCATCCTTGAACTGTTGAGTTCTGCACAGAATTAATTCAGACTGGCAGCCAATTAAAGGTATGCTCACTGATTTCAGAGGGAAAAATGTAGAGCACCAGCTCTAAATTCTCTAAATTCTCTAAATCGGTGAGGAAGTGGAGTGGTGAGAAAGTGACTCTGCTCTGAATTCTAGAGATCTGCAAGCCAGAGAATATAAATGATACTAAGGGCCACATTGAAATGCCTTAATATGTATGATACTGTGTTCAGCCAAATTAATTCACAGTGCCCAAGGTGGTGGTAAATGTAACAGAATATCTGAAGAGTTAATGCCTATATAAGATTGAAATGCCTGAAACTTAAGTTTTATAATTGTTTCATCATAACACCATCATGGTGACAGAGTACACACCGGGCATTCTATGGCAAAATAGATCCTGGAGAAATGAGACTGAAATTGAAACGATCTTTTAGATACCCATTGACTGTTTTTTGCACAGTGAATGCTGGGTATTGTAGTGAGAGGATGCTAATACGCCGCTTTTGTTGTTGCTAGTGAAAATGGCACGGCTCCATGTGAGATGGTGAGGAAGAATGTCATCACCAAGAGAAACTCAACACTCACTGTTGGCTTTCAGGATGGAAGGGCATTTTCCATAGGGAATACAAGGCCTCCCAAGCCTTGGGTGGACGTCAGTGGACTTGGCCCAGCTCAGGCCCCATATGCAGGCAGAGGCAGCTACCAGGGAAAGACTGGCACAGAGAGAGCAGCACCAGAGCCAGGGCTGCTTCTGGCTTCTGGGATTAAAAGCAAGAAGACGGCCAAATCCAGTTTTCCAAGTGAAAAGCTGGATAAGGGAGCATCTCCATTGTTGTGCCTACAAAACAAAATCCACTTGTTATGAGAAATAGTATTGTAACTAGGAATGGGCATTAAACTCCATTATTATAAACTACAAATATTCATTTCACTTCTTTAGTTGTGCACTTGATCTACAAATGTCATGTAGCTAACAAGTAATGGAAGATTATGTATATGAATGATGTTCTAAAATAATACAACGTGAATATATATTTACAGTAGTTTCTCTGGTTTCGGTCATCATTGTGGACACATGTAAAATTTCGTTTTTGTTTTTCAGCTTGATGATAGAATGACTTTATCTACAAATATGCAGTTTTAAAGCAAGTTACATTCAGTGCCCATATGAAACTAACAGGTTAAATATTACTAGCTATAAATCTGCTAAATTATAATTAGACCCTGAATGAAATTAGTGATCGTATGTTTTATAGAACTATAATATCAGAGTAAGGCAGGTCAATGGAGTGTCAGACCAGTGCAACTGTCCGAGCATTTTCAGATCAAATTTAACAGACACTACCCTGAAAAGCCCATTACTGCCTATATAGTGCATTGTTGAATAAATACAGGATGGTCATGGAAGTGTGAATTCCAGGTGACTCTTCACTTGAAACGTGATGCCTTGCTTTGGCTCAGGAAAAACGATTTTCATCCCTACATAGGAATTAGGGCGCCACCTCAAGCCTGGAATTTGCCTGTAGCCACTAATGGCTTTTTTGTTAATGGTTAATAGTAACTATCTAGCTAGCTAGCTATGATATTATGACATTTTAACCAGTATCATTAATAGTAGTAATGAATAATAATGATAATGAGTAATAATGTATTGCTTATATATTTTTCATACTGTACATTTAATATCACAAATATTTCAGAAAGCAAATGCTTTTTACTCAAAGCATCTTCTGTTCCCTAATCACAGGGGGGACAGTCTCCCTGGAGCAATTTGGGGTTAAGGATCTTGTTTAGGACCCCAGTGGTGGTACAAGGTAGGATTCAAACCCATGATCTCTTGGTCCAGAGGCAAGTAACCTACCAACTAGACCACCACCACAAACAGTACTTTGCTGTTTTATAAAAGCAATGAGCTACTTAAACCAAATTAGATCTATCAGAACAGGTTTAGGACATTCTTGATTAGGGGGTTTCTGGTATTTCTCTTTTCCTTAGTGATGTCCTGTGGGAGGAGGGGATGGAAACGCAGCAGGGGACAAAACCCAATGTCCTGTAAAATCACCAAACCCTCTGTTAAGAACAAGGGCAACTTGGTGAAGATGACCTTGAGAGTGTGTGTGTGTGTGTACATACCTGGTATTTGGGGTCCTGCTGTCAGAGAATGTCCAAGCAAACACACACACACACACACACACACTCACACACACACACACACACTCCAAATGTGTACGAAAAAATTCTTGCTTATTTACCTGGGATCCAATCTGTTCAATAC
>JBBMFX010583332.1:0-13893 GCA_037832545.1 Rhabdalestes septentrionalis | reverse complement strand
CGGGCCGAGGGCAACGCCCTACGGTTCTGGCCTGCGTCAACCAGGCTAGAGGAAAGGACATTGGGGACATTGAGGAGGGGACACAGGATGGTGCGGGGGCGTTGTCCTTGTCCCTGCCATCCCCCGCCCACTCGCCTGTGTTGTCACCCCGGAGTGGCGTCGTAGAGGGGAGGGTACTGTGACGGGCCTTTTGCCACTGCTGTTATTTTGGGATTTTCTGGTTCTGTGCATGTTTTGGGTTTCAAGGACTTTTATTTTGACATTCTGTCTTGGTTGGTTGTGTACGTGCTCCTTGTGTCTCTGTGTACCCTGTGATTATTAGTCCCACCTGTCTCGTGCTCTCACCTGTTTCGTGTTTGTTCTGCTTTAGGTTAGTATATAAGTTGATTGTGTTTCAGTTCCCCTTTATCTGGGCATCGCCTCACCACACCTCACATCCCTATATGTGTGCCTCGTTTCTGTTTCTCGTTTGTGTTTATCCTGAAGGCCATTGTGCCGGTTTCTGTTTGTTTATTGTTTATTTAATAAAAACCCTTCAAATGGCTCCCAAGTCTTCCCGAAAATCCTTAAGAGGTAAATTGCAAATGAAGGCTCTGGCCTTGATTCGTAACAGACACTCACAAACCATGCATGTAAGCACTGTGACAGTATTTGGTAGAGTTCTGCCACCAACATGATTTCGAACAGTCTTTCTGCGGAGATTGCAGAGAGTTTACCGTCCACCTCCAGTCCCCACCAGGTTCTACAGAGGGACCATAGAGATTATCTGTAACTGCATCACAGCCTGGTATGGAACTGTAATATTTTGGATCACAAGACCCTAAAGGAGATTGTGAGTACAGCTGATAAGATCACTGGGTTCTGTGTCCCCCCGTCACAGACATTTACACACACACTGCGCCTGCAAAGCCACCAGGATTGTGGATGACCCCACTCAACCATCACACCATCTATACCATATGAGCCCCCACTGCAGGAATGGGGAACAATTGCACTACTCAACCAGAACTGACACATAAAACAGTACCCAATACACACACACCACCAACATGCACCCAATACTAACCCTAAACCTAACCCTAATCTTGTCCCCTAGAACAACTGTTCCCTTGAACAAATCACAAATTAATTAATACCTTTTTGTGAGCGCTGCACATTCTCTGTTGTATTGCTGCTAAATTTGCACACATCATATTAATCGCTGTCTGCCTCTGTTCTGCATGTTTACACACTGCTGCTATACATTACCTGTCAAAATACCGTATTCATCCACTGTAGTTATTGTTGATTGTACTAGCTGTTTTCTTGTCCAGCTGTTTTATTGCTGTTGTGTCTTTCATCCTGTCTACACTTGTGGTCTTGTGGGGTTTTGTTCTGTTCTTGTGTTGCTCTACGGTCCTGGAGGCTGGTTGTGGCATTTCACTGTGTATTTTGTGTATATGGTCGAAATGGCAATAAAACCAACTTGACCTGACCTGACATAAGATAACCCCTGATTAGTCCACAGTTCTAGTCCAACAATTGACATTATCACAGCAGAAAAGTGGACAAAACGAAAGAAGCGGGTGGAGGAGATGAGCATATTCACATGCCAACTGAAGGAAAGTGTCACAAATTGTGTTGGTTAGTTGTGGTGTGTGTGGAATACTATTATTGTCCCCTCCGTGGTGAGTGATTGTATTCACCTTCCTGAAGGTTTGAGGTGTGGAGCGGCACAACGTGAGACTTAAAACCAGTGGCGTGAGGGAGAGCGAGGCAGCGGGCGGAAGGACAGAGACAGCGAGTCAGGGCTGGAATGGGAAGCTGACCATTCACGGTGGACACTGAGTCGACCTAGAGTGGTACCGGAACGACGTGGTGAATAGGCATCGCCGAACGGACGGTGAAGTGCATGGGAGCAGGACGGTACTGTGTTTTGTTTTGTTTCCCTTGGGTCGGCGCGGGAGAGCCGCCGACCCAAATTTAGTTGTTATTTTCACCCACAGTCAGTGGCGCAGTCGCGCTGCAGCGAGCAGGTTTCCAAAGACTCCTTTGTACCGTGGTGTGGGTTGGGCAACATGTCGTTGTCTGGACGTCTGGAGCTGGAGGGGTGGGGAAATTGGATGAACTGCAGTGTAATGAGTGATGCCCGTGTGTATTTTTGGTATTGCTGTTTTAATCATTTGAAGGTTAATTGTGTGTGTGCGCTATTGTATATTGTGTGTTAGTGTGTAACACTTATTTATGAATTTAAGGGTGGTAATTCTTCTCCCTCCTGCTGAGATCGGGCCTAGATACGCTTATGGGTGTTAAGCACTGCTACCATTGGGGCTGTGTAATAATGATGATGATGATGATGACGGTGTTTATGACATGAGGATGGGGATTGTGGTATATTACTTGATCTAATTGATCATGATTATTGTTATTATGATTAGAATTAATACAGCCGTAATCTGAGAGCATTGGGTGGGGGGGGGGGGGGGTTGCTAGTGCGAATGAACTGTGGCTGCTGACCATGAATAAACCCTGTAAACTGATTCATTCTGGTGTTGTGTGTCATTAAAAAGGGGTAAACGCCCTGTGGTAATAAAAGGGGCAGCGGGTCATGACAAATTTTGGCGTAAGTCGGCAAGATACCCCTTGTTTGCACACAACATCAAAATTAACGAATCAGGGGTGGCAGCAGCCAGTAGTATGATGATGGTGCCTTGGTTTTTGGGGGGGTCTTGGGTGCCCAAGTATGAAAGAAAGGGCAACCAAATACCTTTGAATGAGTGGCGCACCCAAATGGAAGTATACCTAAGAGCACAGACTTTGACAAATGAACAAAGGGTGGACTTTGAAATGACTGCTCTTCATGGGGAGGCTAAGAGAGAGATACAGTTACTGAAAGTGGTAGATAGGAATACAGACAGTAAGATACTTGAGGCGTTGGATAAATCATTTGGGGAGCAGGTAAATACAAGTCAACTAAGGTCGTTATTTTTTAAGTGTCAGCAGCAAACGGGGGAGGGGGTTGGGCCATTCATCCTGCGCCTCCGTGAATCTCATTCTAGGTGGCGGGACCGAGAAGAAGTGATCGGGCTTGATGATGAGATGTTACGAAGCCAACTGGTGTTAGGGTTGGTGCCGGGGCCAGTGCAGATGGAATTGCAGTGCAGAGTGTGACAAGAGCCTGACCTGACATTCGAGGAAGCATGTAAGGAAGTGAAGGCCATGGAGAAGGAGACTGAACGCCTGGCGATGGAGGACGTTGACACCAGGTGACAAACAACAGCTCCCCACAGCCAGCTACCCCCATCAAAGCAGAAGCTAGCGGGGAAGTTGCAGACCCAAGTGACCAACCTGAAGGCCTCCCTTCTGGCCGAGATCAGGACTCATCAGACCACTCGGCAGCAGTCAGAAGCCCCAAGTTATGGAGACTGTGGGGGTAGTTGCCCACAGCGACGTGGGAGGGGGCCACAGTGGGATGCCCAGGGATGGCCGATCTGTTTACGCTGCAGACAGGTGGGGCACATGCAACGAGATTGCCAGCGGGGAGAGTGGCCTGGGACAGAGCTTTCGCTACTTGTCGGAGGCTGGAGGCAGCTGAACACTGTGGACCCAGCCTTGGGATTGCGAGGCTACGAACAGTCGAATCGGTCCGGCTAGTGCCCCAGACTGAGACAGCGGTGTGGGCTCATGTCCCAGAAGCACCTAGAGGTGGCCAGGAGGAGGTTCTACTGGAAGACTGCTACTGAGGCGGCCAAGAGTGGTGTGTAGGCCGTGCGTTGACCCGACTACAGGATGGGGAGGTCCTGCTGTGGGTGTATAACCCTTATCCATACCCAGTGGTGCTGCTGCCGCGGAGGCCGTTAGCACAAGTTCTGCGCCTGGTGCAGGATGATGTTCAGGTGCCAGATCGCCTTGTCCTGAGGAAGAGGCCGAAACGGTGGTGGAGGTGGATGTGAGACCGGTGAGCAGCCCTTTGTCTACCTGTCTGACTACTCTCCTTCAGCAGACGGAGGGCTTGACTGCTTCTGAGTCCCACCAGCTTCAAGGTCTGATTGAGCAATGGCAGAAGGTGTTTGCCCAAGACTACGAAAATTATGGCCGCACGGATGCGGTTTACCATACCATTCCCACAGGTGACGCAGCTCCCATCCATCAGCGCTATCAGCCAGTACCACCAAACCTCTACAATGAGCTGAGGATACTGCTGCGAGACATGTTGGAAGGTGGGGTTATCCGAGAGAGCGCCAGCCTGTGGACAGCACCGGTCGTGTTGGTAAAGAAAAAGGACGATTTGTGGAGATTTTGTGTCGACTATCGAAAACTGAATGCAGTCACACACAAGGATGCATACCCACTGCCCCGGATTGAAGAGTCTTTGACGAGTCTAAAAAGGGTGCAGTGGTATTCAACCCTTGATCTCGCCAGTGGGTATTGGCAAGTGGAGGTTCATCCAGCTGATAAAGAAAAGACTGCTTTTGCCACCCCGCTACGTCTGTACGAATTTGAAAGGATGCCGTTTGGCTTATGTAATGCCCCCGCCACCTTCCAACATCTAATGCAGCGGTGTTTGGGTGGACAGGTGCATGATTTTTTGCTGATATATCTGGATGATATTATTTTGTATTCACCTGAAATTCACCTCAGGAATGCATCATAGCATATGCTAGCAGCGGGCTTCATGATGCTGAATGGAATGACCAGAACTATAGCGCTTTCAAGCTAGAATTATTGGCTCTGAAGTGGGCAGTAACCGAAAAGTTCAGGGATTACCTTTGGGGCTCGACCTTCCAAGTGTTTACTGACCATAGGCCTCTGCTGCACTTACAGACTGCAAAGCTCAGGGCTGTAGAGCAGAGGTGGGCCGCCCAGCTGGCGAACTTTGACTTTTCCCTTCACCACAAGCCAGGGGCTGATCACCAGAACGCTGATGCCCTATCCCGGCTCCCAGAGGTGACAGCGGGGGCGGCGGTTGCAATGGCGAGGCAAGTGGGGGCACCTGCTCCGATGGAGCAGGACTCGTGGGCAGAGCGCCAGGGCCGCAAGCCGGAGCTGTCATGAATCCGCCAATGGCATCAGTCAGGGGTCAAACTTACCTGGAAAGAGCGGCGGTCCCTCCAGGCTGCCGGGAGACAGCTGTTGGGAGAATGGGAGAGACTGGAAGTGAAGGAGGGGGTTCTGGTTAGGCGTCGGCTGGTAACAGATGGATCTGGTGAGGGGGTGGCTGTCATTGCCCCAGCAGCTGAGAAAAGAATATTGTGGAACCAGTATCATGCTGCCTTGGGCAATGCTAAGGGGTCACGGTTGCTGACTGCACTGCGAGAACGCCTTTTCTGGATCGGAATGAGCAGAGACAGCCATCGTTGGGTGCAGGAGTGCCTCCAGAGGCTGGACCCAAGGCCCCAATGTGCTCAATTGAAAGTGGCTACCCCTGGGAGACACTTGCCCTGGACTATTTGTCATTAAGACAGCCAGGAGATAGTTATCAGTATGTGCTGGTGATTGTTGACTTTTTTTCCCGATTTGCTTTCGCAGTGCCCACCGTCGATCAGACCGCAGCCAAGGTAAGGACCATGCCCTATCATCCGCAGGGAAATGGTGCTTGTGAGAGGATGAATCAGACTGTCATTAGCTTGCTAAACACCCTGGAGTTAAGGGAGCAGCCACGCTGGAGAGAGCATCCTCCAGGGCTGCTGCATGCCTTTGACAACACAGTGTGACCGGGCTGGCTCCATTCTACGTAGTGTTTGGACGTCATGCCCACCTCCCGGTGGATCAGGCAGCCGGGCTGGAAAGGCCAATCTGCATGTCTGGGTCCGGCAGCACCAGGACCGACTTGATGGCGCGTACCGGTTGGTAAAGGAACGGATGCAACAGCGGCAACAGCAGGATCAGGGGCAGCATAACAGTCGGCAGCGTGCAATGCCGCTGTTACCAGGAGAGCGGGTACTGGTGTGTGATTTCCATAGCCGATCCCAGGGCAAGTTGGGATATTATTGGGACCCCCAGCCATATGTGATCCAGGGCCAGCCCATTGAAAGATTGACCTGTCTATGTGCTATGTCCAGAAGGGAAGGCAGGTCCCCTGCGGAACATGCACCGGAAGAACCTGCGTATCCGACCCACTAGTTGGAAAAATGGGATTCTCGGAGGTACAGGTGAGTGTGGGAGTGGGGCCCGGGGTCAGGCAGGAGTTGGGGCTGGGGTGGAGAGGGGATGGTGGCCAGTGGGGGTGTCAGACTCAGGGCAGATGGGAGGTGAAACAGGGGCTGTCCAGGTGGAAGAGGGTCCTGTGACGGGGGCTGATGTAGTGGGGCTGGGGCCCTGCCAGTCCCAGCGGGCTAATGTGGGAATAAAACCTGCTAGGTATCGGGACTAGTGGTCGGGACGACCACTGATTTGGTGTGGGGGGGAGTGTCACCTATTGGATTTTTGTTTATGAACATTTGGGTGTGGTTTGTTATTATGGGAACTGGGAAAGGAACTCCTTAAATGGACTATGGACAATTACTCATCAAGGGACTAAATGATTGGGAACTGGACGGAGGGAGGATTTGTCTTGCTTTATTAACAGGGGAAGAGTACTCAGTTTCCCAGAGAGCTCACCGGCGGGATGACATCATGAGAGCACGACCGAGTGGAACTGCAGGCAGGAGCGAGGCAGACTGCGGGTGGAGGAGATGAGCATATTCACATGCCAACTGAAGGAAAGTGTCCCAAATAGTGTTGGTTAGTTGTGGTGTGTGTAGAATGCTATTATTGTCCCCTCCGTGGTGAGTGATTGCATTCACCTTCCTGAAGGTTCGAGGTATGGAGCGGCATGACGCGAGACGGAAAACCAGGGGCGCGAGGGAGAGCGAGGCAGAGGACGGAAGGACAGAGACAGCGAGTCAGGGCTGGAATGGTGAGCTAATATTTGTAAAAGCTGTTCTATAAAGAAACCCTTGCAAGTATTTTGATGAAGATTAGTCATTCCTCAGAAAAATAGGGGAGTGCTTCAGGCATGTTGCAGCAGTTTGACAAGTGATTATTACACACCACTGTTAAAAAAAAACTTACCTTTTGTACAGTGGTACAGTGGGGAAAGTAATGATTTGATATCCTGCTGGATTTGTAAGTTTGCTGACACACAACATAAATAAACAGTCTCAAATTTATGAGGTAGTTTCATTTTTATGAAGAGAGATACAAGCTGTGTCTGAAATCTGCCCTTGTTCACTCATTTACTATATAGTGTTTGCTATATAAGGAGCTAACTAGTGAACAAGTAGACGTTTCATTAATTTCGGATACTGAGGATGTTGCATTTTTACTAACTGTTGCTTAAATAGTGCGCCAGATCGTCAATTTATCTCTGTTGCATAAACACAAATCTCGTCTCTCTAGTTCAGACACAGCCCGCACATGAGTCGGGGAGGGCATGGTGACGGAAAGATATGTCCCGGGCCACTAGCAGAGCTGGACTGGCCATCTAGGATACCGGGCATTAGCACGGTGGGCCAATGTCAATTTAGAATCGCATACCACCCCCACTCCCCGGACCGCGACTCAAAATGTCTGGGCCGATTTTTTCCCCTGTCTCTACTCTGCCTTCCTCCTCTTCTTGACTTCTGTGGGATAAGAGTAGTGTAGAGTCTGAAAAGTGCATGTGTGAATGAAACCAGCTGTGCATGGTGGTCCATGTGTATTAATGTACTGTACAATGTCTGGACACTAGATTTTGATGACGTAGTGAATTTGAAGTGCACTATGCAGTGGGTGATACTGACGGTTGGAATTTCAGACCACTACAAAATGGCTGACTCATTACATAGTGCCCTACATAGGGAACGATGGCACATTTGGGACACAGCTATTCTGTACCTGCTGTTGACACACATAGTTTGTTTTGGCGATCCTTGCTGCTACTTGCTACTAAAAATTCTAAAACTGTTACTGGAATTTAATGAAATAAATAAGAGAACAGTTTGTTCTTGGCCAAAAATCCAACCTGATATTACACTCATTTTTTACATACTTTTTGTCATTTCATCTCTTCTTGAAGTAGTTATGCTCATTTTCCACTCTTTGAGGTCCAGCTACATCAAATTTCCACTGTTTAGGTGCACAGACAAAGTCCATTTGTGCTCATGTACACAGCACATGCCTGCTCTGAATTAAACATTTACATTGCAGATTCATATTGAAAACATCACCTAAAACATCACCCAGATTCATGAGGAATCGACCTGGAATGGTAAACAGGTGTGTCTTTGTCAAGAGTTCATTAGTGGAGTTTCTCGCCTTAATGTATTTGGATCAGCAGTTGTGATGGTCAGGTTTGTACACAGTTAGTGATTTTGGAGGGGGTGTACTAATTCCAGAGAAAGGAGTCAGACATGGGTTTTACACTTCCATTCCCTCCAAAAAACTACAGAACTATCATTTATGGTCTTCAAAAGAATCTTTCAAATGATCATTCTTAAAAAAAGCTACTTTTGTTATTAAATGTTAAACAAAAAAAAATTACACCTCCAAAAGGTTCAAAAAGGTATATAGACCAGAAATACCCGGAATCTGAATGACAAAACGGTTCTTCCATGGCGAAGCCCGCTGGAGAGCCAGCATGGCGCTGGTAAAATTGTGTCATGACATGAAGCTCTCTTTTTTGCCATCGTACGGTTGAGTTCCATGATACCAGGACATTTTCACACTAACATAAACTTTCCCACACATTAAGACCCTGTGAAGTGTAATTGTGTCTGGGTATCTGTTCTTCTTGATTAACCAGATAATGGAGACTAAACACTTTGTGTGACCCAGTCTTTGGGAATCAAGAAATCAAGAAAATACAACCTAAAAATATAAAAATAAAAATACTCACATTTATACAAATACAGTACATATCACTGTGGGTGCATATTTGGATGCATTCAGGAAAACCTTCCGGAGGTCCTGGAGGACCAGTTTAGGAATAACTGTAGATAATTATAATGGGATGTACGTGCAGACAAGACCAAGAATGCTGGCAATCAGTATATTATATAATGAAATCTGGGCCTTTCTATTGTTCTATGAAATGTTCACAAAGAGTTTGTACTTTTCAAATGGTGAAAAAACGTGATACTGGTAAAATAATATTCCCAAATTTTTATATGATAGTAAAAATACCGGTTGTTGTTCAAGTATGCAAAAGATGATTTCTCAGCAATCAGATCTCACAGCCATACCGTAGCTGTAAGCACCTACTTTTAAAACCTTGCACAGATGTTGAAATAGAAACTAAATATGGTCTTGTTTATGGGGGGTTAGTCAGTTTGCAGACATCCAGGAAACATGATGTGGTTGTGTTGCATCAGCATCTGCCCTCAAGCCATTTATCCTGAAGAAGACCAATCCTGATCGGAGTACAGACAAATAGTTCTAAAGTATAAAAAACTAAAAGCCCTGTGACACACTTCAGCGATACATAATCCCAATCTACAGAAGCAACACAAAATTACACCAGGGGCTTTTCCAAAGAGGGGATAATAAAAACGAGGCTCATGTAAAATTGGTCGTCGTATAGTAAAACAACTGCGTATATTGATGTTTCCCCTGTTTGTGTTGATGCTCAAGGTGTCAGATGTCATCCTTAGCTTTGTTTGGTGTTCCTGTGTCACGTAGAAGAGTTAATGTAATTCAAAAAACATAATAATACTAATAAAAGAATGCCAATTCAGAACAAAAATCCTCAAATTTCTTTTTTTTAAATAACACAAGATCTCTGAATCTGGAAGAAATTTCAGCATAACTATAACTTAGATATTGGGTTAGACGTCTAAATAATACTGTTGAACAAAGTAGTTAAGACCTCGACAATATTAAGTAGTATTATGCTGCAAAGAATTGTGGGTATTTTACGACTCTTTTTAAAACAAAAAAAAGTAACACACTGAGAGGACACATTTTACCATGCAGCATCTTTCACACATTCAGAAAATCTGTGTATTTAGAGGAACCCAAAACCTATAAAGACATTTAGTGAAGAATGCAACAACAAAAAGAAAAATGGCATTTGGAAAAAGATCACCACCTCCATTAACAGTGCAAGGGATGTTGCCATGGTTCAAAAAGATTTAAAGGATGAAATATATTGTTCCTTGCGTTTTCATACGTTCCCTGAAATCTCTTTCCCGTCTTCAATAAATTAATTAGCAAACCACAAATCTCTTCCTGATTTTTGCGATTTTTCTTCTGTAAACATGGTGACTTTAGGCCTGTATTAGCTCATAGGTGAGGTGGCAACTTTTTAAGTCTAATATGAGTTGGTCTTAACTTTTGTGAAACTGTCTTACTTGCAGTAGACTGGTCTATGAACAAACTTAAGCCTGATTTTAGCCCACAGGCCAGTCGAAACTACTTCAGTGAAAACGCCCCCAGAAGCAAACGTTGCCATAACAACTAAGCTGAGATTCAGCTTAACCTCGTTTGCAAAACCGAATTTGGGGAAAGTTAGCCAGGCTTGTTGAAATGACCCTGGATGATGGGGTTAGCAAACCTTTTCTGTTGGATATTTTTTTGACAAAATTTGAAAGTGTGTGGTGATCGCTGGTTTTCTATTTTCAATGAGGATGAAACAGATGAAACAAAACATCCAGCTACGCAGACACTCATGGCCATGGAGCTTAGGGCTGGTTCTTATGGAAGGCTACTGAACACCATCAAACATCATGTTTTCGCTACACTTCTGACCAAAAAGCATTTGAAGACTCATCTCATGTTCACCAAAAACACCCTGATGATCCTAAATCCTAAAAATATTCTGTGAACATTTGGAAGGTTTATGTTCTGTTTCATCTTGCATAAATTAACACAGCATTTCATAAAAACAACATCATACCAACAGTCTAGCCTAATTTAGGTTTCTGTTTACATTTACATTTACACTTATGGCATTTAGTAGATTCTCTTATCCAGAATGACCTACATCGTATATGTCTGTTCTCCATAGCCGTGAAGCTACAATCAACACCTGTTTTTAACCGAGTTATGGCCAGCTAAGACACACACCTTAAGAAAACATGTCAAGAAAAAGGTTAATACACAAGTGAAGAAAACAGTTGAGCGCCAGTGCTTGATTTATTTCTTTAATATATAGGAGATTATGTATAAAAGATAAGCAAGAGGACTGGTTAGTCACCAATATGCTCCTTGAAGAGGTGGGCCTTCAGAAGATGGGACTCCACAAATCTGATTGTTCATTCGATTTCAGTTCTTGCTGCTAAGTGTGGCACAAGCAGTTTTTAGATTTATGGGGCAATTACAATTTCACATAAACTTTTTCCCTTAATGAATGAAATCATAATTTAAAAAGTGGATTTAGTTCATAATTGGGTCATTTTTGTCTAATATTAAAGTTTGCTTGATGATCTGAAACATGTAAGTGTGACAAATATGCCAAAAAATTGAAATGACACTGGATTTTAGAATTATTTAAAAAAATGATTAACATATGCATTAACATCTCCTTTTTTTACAACATATTATCTGTAGATTTATTTCTAAAATGCTGTTTTCATCTGTGAAAACTGCGATATTTAGCCTTGAAATATGAACGTAAATACATCACATAATAAAATACAGATGCTTAAACATATTTTAAGTACACTTTAGAACATGAACAGTAAGTATTTTACACATTAAAATGCCTTTTTGGGGATTCTTTAGTAAAGGTATTGATTAGTAGAACTGTGCGCACTCATGTCTGAATTTCTTTGAATTGTAAAAAGGTTCTTTATCATGGAAAACCTGTTGTAAAAGTTTCTTTGGAAGAACAAATACGTTTCTAATGGTTCTACAAATCACCTTACCCTATCATAAAAATATTTTCAAAACTGACCATTATTGTTCTAGGAGACAGGTTCAGGAGCCAGACTGCTGCAGGGAGTCACTTCAGGCTGTGAAAAGTAGAGAAAGAAGAGAAATGTCTGCACGTAATTGCTCTCTTTGCTTTCTTTCTCAGACCTTTGTCTGTTTTTCCAGAAAAGAATATGAGAGAAAGAAAAACCCTGTTAATGGCTTCGGCTTCCTCCAGTCCTTCACGGTTTTATTTGTTTAGTTCATTTCAAAAGATCATTAGAATGATAATCATGGTATTCGAGGGCAAGTCGGGGCAAAGGAACTCTGGGAGAAAAAAGTCTTACATTTTTGCATGAAAAGAAAAACAAAAGAGTGTTTGGATTCTTCCGCTGCTATAGTGTGAGTAAGTGTAGCATTTGAATGCATTTTTTTTACTGTCTGGATTTGAAATACACATCAAGACATGTCAAGTCGAGTAGGATTTTATTGTCATTTCAGATACAGTATACAGTGATTCGAAGCAACATTCCTCCAGGACCATGGTGCAAAAAATAGAAAGACCACAAGAGTCCAGATGTGCAAGCAGGACAGGACTTTAGAAAGAAAAATTCCCCCAACCCATGGACCGGTATCATGTAAAATTTTCACTGACCGGGACAGATGCAACTAATAAACAAAGAGCGTGAAAATACAACTCACCATTTGGCTAATTTAGTGCGAGCCCTGCGCTTGTTTCCCACCTACAAGCTGGTGACCAAAACTAATATTTTTGTAAAATAGAAGATCTTTCAAACTCTGATAATCAATAAAGTATTTATATACACTAATCCCCTACTTTTCGTGGGGGTTACATTTCAAGAGCACCCGCGTATAGTAAAAAGCCGCTTTGTTGTGGTGTGGTAAGAAAATGTATGGTGTAAATCTAAAATATGCCCCCAAATATGCTCCCAAAACACGTTAATTTTATTTAAAACTCATTAGCCTCAAAGAAAATGTAAAGGTAAACCTGTATTCTTACTGTACAGTTTCCACTGAACTCCTGCAGTGCTAGAATGTAAATACCGATGTGTAGACTGTACTGTAATTCATTCAGGGCATTTATTTTGGTATAAGCAGGTAAATACAGTAATAAATTAATTTAATTTACCATAATAAAAATACAGGACTTTAGCAAGAACAAAACGAAATACACGAGAACACTTGAGACGCTCCACAGGGGAAATTCTGGACTGCAGCATCACAGGGCTGCAGCCAGACAGCAGCAAGGAGAAATAATAACATTCCCGGAGTGGCTGCTTTCAAACCTCCGGCCTCTGAATACAGCCGACTGTGACGTCCGGGCCTCATGCGCCACGTATCTAAGAATACAATGTCTAAGAATCCAGTGTCTAAGAATGCACAGAAATGCAGAGACTGAGATAGACTGGCCAAATTTGCCTCAATCAACGACACCAAGCACTGAGCCTACAAAATAATCATGAATGTACCTGTTGTTTTCAGAGAAAATATGATTACTTGGAAGTCTTGACACTGTCAAGCCATTATATTAATGCACCGCTTCAGTCTTGGTACTTGTTTGCACAACTGTAAGATTTCCATGCACCAATAATGTCCCATCTGATATAATGCAGGGCAGCTTTCTTCAGAGATTCGACCACTCCAGGATATCTGACAGACAGTCTGTGCCATCCAGCTGCCTGATCAAGATGGGACACAATCGACATGGTAGGGATTGTTTTAAGGTATTGGTTATGTTACACAAAAAAGTGTTCCTGTGGGATTGCAGGTTGTCCAGACGGACCTTGGACCCATTTTTACTTTCACATAGTTCCTTAAGATTAAACCATCATTTGGTAATACAGCTAAACATAAAAGGATAACAAACAATAAATAAATGTGTACACACTGTTAATAACTGTATTTCATTAAAAGGTTTGTTCAGATGGTGGGAAGGCTGTAAATGTCCAGTGTCCGATTATGTTAGGAAGGTTGATAAAAAAAATGTGTATAAACATCACACATGGCAAAGGTACCAGGGGCGTATCAAGCTTTCCAAAAGTGGGGGGGGGGGGGGGGGGGGGGGGGGGAGGGGGGGGGAAA
>JBBMFX010583316.1:0-13895 GCA_037832545.1 Rhabdalestes septentrionalis | reverse complement strand
GTGTGTGTGTGTGTGTGTGTGTGTGTGTGTGTGTGTGTGTGTGTGTGTGTGTGTGTGTGTGTGTGTGTGTGTGATGAACTCCCTCCGACTACAGCTGAGTGATGAAGAGGAGAGTTTTAAAGTCCACTTCCCTTCGACTTTGTCACCTCTTTTTTGTTTGGGTAAAAAAAAAAAAAAAACTGAAGCAGACAATCTAGCGTGAAGAAATGTACATCCCCGAGCCTTGTGAAGAGTGGGGCTTGGGCTTATTGGAGCAGAAAGGGAAAATCTCCTCAGGCTGGCGACAGTGGCCCCACGCTCCTTTCCCCCCTCGAACCCTCTGTGATGTCATTAGGAGGGCCGAGTCTTTCAGGCTGGTGGCCTCGCGTTTCTCTCTGTGTCTGACATAACCCTACCTGACACGTCCTCTTTCACTGGCTTTCCCTTCCTTTGTCTCTCAGCCTCTTCACTGACAGCGGCCCTGCACACGCTTCTGCCAGGGTTAGCCTAAACTCTCACATACACACATGCACGCACACACACCATGCACACCACACACGCAAATTCACACACACATGCACGCACACCACACACACACACACACACACACCCACGCACACACCACACACACAAACACGCACGCACACCACACACACAAACACGCACGCACACCACACACACACACGCACAAGTGCATGCTCGCTCTGGTCGTGCTGGATGTTGTTGTTACTCAGTCGTCACTGTTTAATGTGTTTTAACAGCTGATGCTGGGAGCAAATGCAGACTCCTGGTGGTGCCAGTTGGTGCCTTCAGGACCATAAAGGCTATTCAGAGCCGTTCTCATTTCAGTTGACCAAACGGCTCTATTCACAGCTAGAAATGATACGACCTTGATACCCCACTCAGAGGAGGTTATTTCTCTGTGTGCGTGTTTCCAAGGATGATCAAGAAGCAAGAAAGGGACCAAAGCAAGAATGATGAGATAAATGTATTTGATATTGTTTTTATGGATTTGGTTTCCTTGTCCATTTGAATTTCAAACAGTAAATCTAATAGAAGTTAACCCAAACAACTGTGAATTATATATCAGCTGAACCTGTTAAGAAGTTAAGGAGTTTTTTCCTTCTTTTAAGCAAAGAGAAAATTCATATAAATCCTCTTCAAAACAAATGTTGGAATGTAATGGATCAGAACTATTACTTCCAAAAGAAGTGAAAGGATGTTACTGGGGAACATGCAAGAATTGTTTTGCATTAAATTATGTGGGAGAACTCACTCACAGCTCAGTGTCTGAACTATTAACAGTCAGACAGGTTTTCTGTAAAGCAAGAGTTTACAGCATCACAGAACAACGTTAAAATTAGTTAACCACCTGAGCTGGCTTGTCTTAAAGTACAGCTGGATAAATGAAGTAACCATACACTGCTTACATTTGTAATTGAAATGTTATGTGTAAAGATAAATATTAGGGATGTCCCGATCAGGATTTTTTGCCCTCAAGTCCGTATACTATATTAAGGCGAATGGCAGGTCACATAATTTGTGCTATCTTGGCTGTGACGTCCTGCGCCTTTGTACTGTCACAAGGCATTTTTTCTCTCCTCTTCAAACTCTCCTGCAGTGTGAGATGAGTCGTCTTCGGCTGGGTTGCCTGGGTAAAAATATGTATGAATATATATATACACACACACGTGTACCCGAGTCCTGATCGGGAGGTAACGTCCGATTCAGATCGAGTCTAAAACCATGTGATCAGATCTGGACATCCCTAATAAATATAAATACACCTGTACATGTCATGTTGCATTTCTTTTATACACTTTTATTGAGACTTTTTACAACTGATATTGTTGCAAAGCAGCTGCACATAAAAGAGACTTTCCTACTTTATTGATCCCAGAGGAACTTGCTTAGACTATGACTGCACAGATGCGGGGACACAAAGACAGGAACAATATAAAATATAGTTTAAAGTGAAAATAAAAGAACCCACTGGAGGAATCCAGCATCAAATATCCTCCTTCGGTCTATAGATAGCAAGAGAGAATAGAAGATTATCACTGTGGAGAGAAGTAACAGAATGTAGAAGATGGAAGTATATAGACTGAACCACTGGTGACCAGTAGAGTCTGTGATGAGCTGTAGTAGGATCTATAGTGGCAGCAGCTCTTTTTGGAGTTTTTGTGAATAGTTGTATGTTGGGTGTGGGCAGGTGATGTGTAGTGGTTGAACCGGTCTGGGGGACAAGAGAGCAAGAGTCCCTGATTATGGTCAGTCCAGGTGTGCAGGAAACCCTGATGGTTGTTAAGAGTTGAACAGGCTTTACATGAAAAGGCTCCTCCCATGCTTTGCTGTTATTCTGGGATTTAGTAAAAAGACAGGACCTTGCGACCTAAGCAAACATAGAGGTTTGTAATGGGAAATATATTCACAGCTGTTACTGAGGACCTTGTGCGTCAGTAGTAGAATTATGTAACCCCTTCAGAGTTTGACTGGAAGCCAGTGTACTCTTCATGATGTCAGAGGGATATGGCCAAATTTCTTGGTTCTAGCAGGGAGCATCCTGACAGCATGGCCTGACAGTAATCCAGTCTTGGATTACTGAAGAGGAAGAAAGGCTGTTCTAGTAATATTATCTAGAGGCACAGTGAAAGATGAAGAGAGAAAAAAGATATAGGTTAGCAAACATATAGCGACAATTATCTCTTTCAAAGTTGATATGGGAGTAGCCAAAAAACTAGCAAGGTCTAGCATTAAACATGACAGCTTGTTTCTGGCAGCTATTGGAATCAAATGACCTCTGGAGAGGAGCTGGAAAAGTTCAGTCTTTCTTGGGTTAATCATTCGGTTTGGCTGATATATGCAATTGTGTTTTATCTTCACAGCAGTGGAAACTGATTTCATGTTTGTTTATAACTTGAAACAGTGGCGGCAACATATATAATGTAAACAGTAGAGGTCCCATAACAGAACCTTGTGGAACTCCTATATTTTCCTTTTGTATCTACTGGTGTTTTTTGTTCACACATACAAGCAATGGAAATAGGGTTATCCCTCTGACCCCCACCCAGGGTTTCTACTCTGTCTCATAAAATAGTGATCTGTGGTGTCAGATGCCACACTTAAGGTCAAACCACACCAGGGACGATTCTTTACTAGGGCTGTTTCTGCGCTGTGATGAAATCTGAATTTTTAATTTCTGTGATTGAAAATTTTTAACTCTCTTTAAAATCTTGACAAGTCCTGTAGCCATGTTTAGTTAGGGTTAGGTGGTAGAGGTCAGAATGACATCCACATAAATGCCAGGACCTAAAGTTTGTCTGCAGAACATTGCCCAGGATGTCACACGTCTTCTTATGCAAGCTTGCCTTCTCATTTTGTGTTCTTGCTTTTATTTCTTCGGACACACACACAGCCGTCCATATGATGTAAAACAAAACACCTTCTTGCTTTTCTCCATTGTCCAATTCTGATGCTCATGTTCTGTTTGGTTATTTTGATGATGAACACGGTTCTTCATGGACACACTGTCTGATCTGCCGCAGCCTCTTCTGCAGGAAGCTTGTTCTGTTGAATCAGACCAAATGGACAAGCCTTTGGTCTCCACAAGAAGTCAAATCCATCACCTGTTCACCGGTTGTCCTTCAGAGGAAAACATTTGATACGAACCACTTCATATCAGGAACATTTTAATCAAATGAACCTTTTACAGAAAAATGGCATCTCTTGACAAATTCTCATCTGACAGCAATCGGCTGTTAAAATTCTTAGTGATTTATATTTATTTACGAAATCCATCTATGTTTATCAATATTTTCTTTTTAATAGAGACAAATCTGACTTCTATTTATTTTTTTTCAAAGGAATTCATTGTAACCAAGCCTTAATCAGCTTAAAATGCTAATCTTTTCATGTCAGGCAGGTACATCTTTGCAGAAGTGCATCTAATGAAATGGTATAAAATGATATGGTTGGATTGTCAGCAGACAGTAAGTGAGATGGAATTGGAGACACATGGCTTTTGAGAAGGGATGAAACAGCCAGAGGTAGAATATAGGACTTCATTTTTGTTTGTTTGTTTTTTCTCCAGAAAAGCCTGATATCAGCTGAGCAGATGGCCAGCATGTTCTTGTTTGATTTTAAGGGAAGTACTTTATCTGGGCTTGCGTTAATCTTGATTGAGTTTTTTGTTAGTTATTGATTTCTAAATAAACATCTGGCCATACCAATAAAACCACCTGGCCAAGACGTTTACAACACATCCTTTAAGTCCTGTCAGTTGTGAGGTGAAGTCTACATGATTTGGACTAGTTAGTCTGGCACCCACAGATTTTTTATAATATTGATTTAATGAATTATGAGGCCTTGTCAGCACCATTTTGTCACCATTACTGAATAATACTGGCAGGGTGCCTACAGTAAGAGGGGAATATCATTGCCATGAAGGCATGTTGTGGGTAGGGCTGTGCGATTTGGCCTAAAATCAAAATCTCGATTAATTGAACATTTTAACTCGATTACGATTAATGAACAATTATTTTATTTATTTATTTATTTTTGCCTTCATAGTTCACTGACAGGTTTTGTACATTAAATATGCTCACATATTACAAGTGAGAGATTTTCGAATGAAGGGGGCATTACTTGATTTTAAAATGGTTGATGGAAACACACTACTATCTATGATTATTTATTGAACATCAGTGTTGAACAACTGAAATTAAAGCACACAAACAAACAGTAATTTTGTTCTTATAAAAAAAGAACACTTTTGGAAACAAAATAAATTATTTTTAATGTTTTTCTTGACATAACTCAACGCACGGTCGTGTTTTTAAAGGGAAAGTAATTGAAATAATCGATCTGGAAATTTTTGATAGATTATAGGTTCTGAATGTCGATTTTGATGACTTCGATTAATTGCCCAGCTCTAGTTGTGGGTTTACATCGGTGGTACATGAAGTAACTGTACATGAACGCCAGGGACAAAGGTTTCCACTGGAGCATCAAACTGCCTCCGCAAGCAACAGGTTGTGTTTTGACACCAGATGCGCTAGTGCAACACCTCCTCGTTTTAAAAGTTCAAGTCAAAATACAACTACTAATCCCTAAAAACTATTGGACTTTTCCTCAATTCCACTATGGGTGCAGAGAGAGAGAGAGAGAGAGAGAGAGAAACCCATCACACCCTGCTTCGCCCCCCTGCTCCCCAGGGTGTTCTACTGTTAAATGGCTGTCGGCAAATAACTTTTAGGTGCAGTACTTTCTGTCAGTAGTAACGCATTGCTTACAACATGTCAGCCAAATTTCGATTTTTTTAAAGATGACACATAAGAAAGGTTTGACCTTTTGAAGATTTGATCATTAGGTTTCACCCCTAAAACTAAAAACTAACCCTGCTGATGCTTACAAACAATCATGTAGCATCAACATTTTGACTCTATGTGAAAGTCTCTCTGCACAGATCCTGTTTTCTTTTTACGTTTTGAAAATGTTTCATTTTTCTGACACATCAGCTTCAAGAACTGACTGTTCTCTTGTTGCCCGATATGTCCCACCCCTTGACAGGCTCTATTGTGAAATTATAATCAATGTTATTCACTTCACCTGTCGATTGATTGTTGATTCTCTTCTCAGCACAACCTGCTTTCATTACTGTGAGCTTTGGTTAAGCTAAGTGTATTGGCACAGCCGCCGCACTCTGACAGATTTGCAAACGCTGAAAGGAAAGGAAAGGAAACCAATTTGGTTTAAGTGGTTGGTTTTTCCTGCACGTCAGTAGAAGCCACGTTGGGTATAATGGTTACAGCTGCTTGTGGAGCATGTGATGCACACATTGATGGCAGATGAGGTGTATCTGTGTTAGCCACCAGCTCATCAGCCTTGTGTGGGGCCACCAGATGAACATTTAAAAACTACTACACTTTTTAAATTGATTTTAAAAAGTTGAACCCTATCACTTATGAAAAGCCCATCACTATCAAAACATATGCCATCATGATCAAACTGGCCAGACTGCTACCCCACATAACAGCCCATAACAACTACATCATCACTAATATGAGCAGTAATTACCTGTACGTTTTACAGTTTAATATCACAATGATATTTAAATGAGCTGAAGGTAACTGTGATGTTTGTGATTAACAGCACTGTAGTGGTAGTAATGCATAATAAATGATCCTTATGAACAAGAAAATTTTTATATTAATGTGCACTCTTGTCTGTGTAGTATAAATATCATATAGATCTTACCTCAATTAAAATTGGAGCTCAGACCCTGTAACATAACTCACTGCAATTTGTATTCGTAGTTCTGAGTGTGAGTCAGCAGCAGGGTCTAGAGCCTGGTTGTGAAAGTGTGGGCTGTTAGAAGTAAGCCCTACTGCTATGATAATGCTAACTTTACACTAACCATGTTTAAGTATTACTTAAGTTAATTGTGAGGCTAATCGTTTAATACTGCCCATTTCTAGGCTGCACACAATCATTCGGTAACAGATCTTTGCTGCTGTGTTATTTCAGGGGATCCTCTAATTTTATAGAGTACATTTCATATTTCTGTATATCATAAAATATTATTTTTGAAGAAATTTTAAATTGAAAAAATGTGCATTCTTCATAAACCAGCCTTTGATTTTTATGTGATGGTCATTGGAAGAAAAGCTGTATTGGAGGAAGGTTTAAAAATGTGAATTTTTTTAAATTCTTGGTTTAGCCATGTGTTTTCGATTATTTTAGCTGGTACGGTAAACTCACTGCCAAACTCTTGTTCGGCTGATAGGGGATTCTTCAGTGAGTTGCTTTATTGCTGTGAACAGTGTTTAATGATGGTTTGATTTCGGTCATAGCCATAATGATAAACTGGTTATCGAGCGTATCTGTGTTTTTTTACTTTATACTCAAGAGTGAGCCAAATTACCTTATGTAGTGATCTATTTTTTGGTAAAATGTATTTATTTTAATAATACTTGCTAGAGGTATATCGGGCCGATATTTGGCATTTTTTTTATGTATCGGCATCGGCCGATATCCAAGTGGACTACGCCAATTTACAGACAGGCACCTCTGCGGGCAGCCCAGTGTTATTGTTGCTGTGGAACATGTGGCCCATGCTGCTTGTGCTGGACCCCAGCCTCTATTGATTAATTTTATTGTTATTGGTAAGTTTTTTTTTTGTTAGTTAAGTTTATATTTATATTTAAGTCATTATTCATTAATAAATGGAAAGTTGAGAAATTTAGTATTTATCTTTGTGTTATTAGTGTAGGGGAAACGTTCAATTATTTGGCAAAAAATTATCGGCAAATATATCGGCCATCGGCTGACCCTGACTCCAAAATATCGGCATCGGCATCGGCTACTGAAAAACCCATATCGGTCGACCTCTAATACTTGCAGTAGTCTTCTAAAGATGCTCAGGCTTATGAAATTGAAGCTTCTTAGTGACCTAATAGGCTGCTTCATTAATTGGTAGGAAATTATTACATTGTTAGCTGTTGTAGTATGTTTGCACCTATTGTTTTTTATTTCCAGAAATTCTTATTATGTATTATCAGAATTATAATTACGATGCCTATTACAAATCGAATGCCACCATTCCCTTCAGTCCTGCACTCTCAGCTGTGTGTCCATTTCTATCCTTTTGTGCTTTCATATTAAAGAGTCAACACTTGTAATTGAACAGCAAATTTTCTAAACCTCACTCAGTCCAAAAGCATATTTTTCCTGGAAATTCAAATTGGTTTTTGTTTTACCAATTGGAAATCAATTCTCACTGGAAGTAATTTTAAAATAACTGAAATTTTGCAGTTTCTTGTCATTTTTTAATGCCGGTTTCTAATGTGCAAATTCTTTGCATTTTAGTTTAAGCAAATTTGTTTAAAAAATAAAATGAAAACAGTTTTTGAGTAAATCTATATTCAATGTCACAAAATTATGTACAAGTTTAATATTTATATCAGAGTACGCGACACAGAATAGAGTTTCTTTGTTTATGATCTACCACATGGGAGACCTGGTTCAGTAAATACTCTGGCCTGTGCGACTGGACCTTCTCCTAGTCTTGTACTGTGTATTATGCAGGACTGAGTGAGTTTTGGGATATGCCAATAGCAGTGTTATTAAAAAATAAAAATAAAAAAAAGTACTGAGTTAGTTTTGGGAATTTGCTCTTCAATTACCTTGATATAAAGTTTAGTTAAAAGGGAATAATGACAGTCAGCAAGCCTCTAACTCTGAAAATAGCCTGGAATCTCAAAGGCCCTGTACCTGTCTGGCATTAACATGGGTCTTGATCATAAGAACATGTGTCAAACAGGGTACAGGCTTTTTAATTAAATAATTCAAAAACCATCTGTGGATGTGATCAGGGATGTATTTAACTACGTAACATTTGTAGTGTGAACATTAAATTATCTTATTGCATCCTCTGCAATAATAAAGTACAGCTCATATTCACCAGACAGAAAATTAATTACAAGTGTGATGTGGTTTGGAAATTGTCTCATATCAGGTAAACAGTCGGGGCTCTGAACACAGACCGACATTTCAGTCTCAAAACAAGTGCAGCGGGAGTTCATGTACTGAGTATGTTCTTCTTTAGCAGGAATGATCAGATGTGGAGATGCACGTTAATGCCAGCTTTGATCAGGGCTGAAGCGTGTTTTGGAATTCTGAAGTGCTTTATTTTCTGAAACGTTCTGAAAAAAATTGCTAATTAATTGTAAATTACTTAGTATGATGGTGTCAGCCATTATGCTACTGTTCTTGAGTTTAGTTTTTATCATTTTTTCTATAGTTGAGTTTCATGTCTCATCTCCCTATAGTTGTTGTAATATATGCATGTTTTTAAAACATCTGTTAATGTTAGGGGTGTCACATGATTAAATAAAATTAATCGAATTAATTACAAGCTCCCTGCTTAATCCTAATTAATTACAGTGTGCCATTTTTAAATGTGAACTTTCCATTCTCGATCAAGCAGCACATTCGTGTCTCCTCCTTCATTTTACAGAGGACCTGAGACCAGACCGGTGGCAGGTTAAAGTCACGTGGTGCGAGAAACCTTTGGAATATTTTTTTAACTCATTAATTTCCATTAAAAAAAAACAAGTTGATTTAAAAAATAACATCGATACCCCTAGTTGACCCTGCAGCGCATCTGAGTCGAGTTTTTAATCGGTTGGGGCAGAGTATTGATCATTTAAAGAAATGTAAATAAATAAATAAATAGTTCAGTTTTGTGGTCAAGCCGCACCTGCACTATAAGAAGAGAGAGAGAACAGTTGGGTCACTTTCAGAATGTGTGTCGAAGAGAAAGTCTGTGATGTCATGGATAAGGCGACTACAACACAAACATGATAAAACACAGAGAGGAAAAAAAAAGATGCATCTCACTGTTTGTTGTGGTTTAACTAAAAACAATCAGTCCATGTGGTAAAGTGGTAAAGTGCCAGAACGTGAATCAGAAGTTGAAATGCATATTGTGAGCTCAACAGGTTGGTTTTTTTTGCCAATAATGACATTACTGTCATTTTAAAGTGTGAATTAAAGGTGGAAATCTGATCAATACTATTTTAGATCACTTCAGTCAGGGGAATATTTTGTTTCATGAGATGTGAAGGAGGCTAGAGTTTTTCTGTAGAAGCTGTGCTGATGGGGCAGAAATGTATTGGCTGCACTTCTTTTACTAAAAGACACTGCGGCAGAGAGATTGATTAATATTTATTAGATAAGATGCTGTACCGTACCCCTTATATCAGGCTAAATATTTTAAATGATTTTGCTTTTTATTAGAACCCATTCACTTAAAATGGTTATCTCAGTTTTGGCTACCATGGTCAATCGACTCGAACACTACAGCAAAGACAGAAATACACAGCCAGCATGATCTTACACCGTGTGATGGTGTTTGCTTTCAGGGTAGATTGGAAAAAAACATCTCCTTGCACTGTGTACAGATTCTTTTTCACTTGAGAGGAGCCGTGCTGTAAAATAATCGCTGTTAATCATTTGAAAGTGATGTGTCTGTTGGTTTTAGGACCTCTGTTTGCAGGGTCTGTAGGTTTCTCTGACAGTGCTCTGAGCTCTGTGGTCAGTGCATCTCTCTCTCAGACTGTTTTGACTTGGTCCAGGCTTTTTTTTTTTTCCATAGTCACACAAAACCTCAATTGAGCGGTGGAACCTCCCCTCCAGGGTTCTCCCTTTTCCACACTTCCTGTGCCTCGCAGGCCAGCCCCTCCCCCCGGCCCACACTGCTCTCCATCAGAGGGCTGGGTATCCGTGTGACTGGGAAGTCCACCCACACGTGTGCTGGAAAATGGAGTTGGTGTTTTAGTGCTGTGTATTTGTCCAACAGCCCATTTTCCACGGCATCGCTGCAGCTTGACAGGCTCCAGACCAGCCGAATCTGCGACTTACATGGATTTTACTGCATTTTGCGTGTGTGCACTCCAGTCACTTACACTTAGCATTTGCTCCAGATATATATGCAGCACTTGAAATCTGCAAGGGTTTTATAGTATATTGACAGGCTGCCATTTCACTCAGTCAGTCACTAGATCATATCATTTTGAAATCACACCACTGTACAGTACAGCATTTCTTTTTAATATTTGTGATATTGTGTGTGGTGCTATAACCTTCTTTAACGTTTTTTATTATGGTTGTGTCGTATGTTTATGTATGTGTAATATTTTTCAGCTCATTGACAATGAATCTACAGTAGTTTTAACAGACCAAATTTAATTCACTGTCAACCAATTATGTTGCAAAAACTACAATACTGCAAAAATCATCATTCACTTTGAATCTGCAGACTTACATGCACCTCTTGCTTCTTGTGATTGCAGTTTTTCAGTGATATTTTGCTCCTGTAGTCCCTCAAAACGTTCTTGAATGTCAGTAAGTTATGCTGGAGCTTAGCTAACCAGAGTTTTCCCTCGAATGTGCCTCATTGCCGTGTGTTCAGGGGGAAGAGTATAACAGATGTAAAAGGTATGGTTAGTAGCCACATAGCTTGTTTGTGCTTACTTTTCCATTTCTGCTCTGCTGCAGACTTCTGGTGCAGACACACCATGGAACTTATTACGTCCTCACTCATAAACGGCCCATTCAGCTGCTCCTGACCGCTCTCAAAGGGATTCTGTGTCATCAGCGAGGACTCTGAGGCCTAGAATGCTGTCTCAGACAGACTCGAACTTACTGGCTAAAGACGGTCTATTGTTTTGAAGCCGCTTGTACTTGTCGTGAGGTTCCTACTTTTAGATTTCCTCAGTTGTTGTTATTTGAAACACCAGTACTAGTGATCTGAATCGTGGATTGAGGCTCCTTGGAGACTGTGGACCCACAGTGAGACATTCCTGTTTTTTGGGCTGCTGCTCTTAGTGCAGCTATGAAATGCACTAGTTTCCTTTTAGAAAGTGCTGCCCTGAGTGTGAGTCAGCAGAGCCGACTGTCCCAAAATGACTCGTAGGCTAACTTTGAGAGGGGAAACTCTCCTCTCAGAATTGTTTAGTGATAGATGAGTGCACAGCTCAGTCGATCGGGAGCTTTAGCTCTCCAGGCTCCATTACCCCTCAGTTTTCCAGGGTTTTCAGGCAGTTTTGCTCAAGGTCTACAGGGTCTAATGGCGGGGTCTGCATTGTAGTTGAGATACGAGGAGCAGCATCCGAGCCTCTCGGGGGCACCAGAGGCTTTTATTGTTTTCAAATGTACAAATGCTCACATGAATTATGTTTTGTTTTGCACACGTGGCACCTCATGCTACAGGCCCCTTGGGTGTTTTAGTTAAGTATAAAAAATTTTATACATTAAATACACTATAGCTGGGCAATATGACTATGTATGATGATAATAAATTACTCTATTTATATATTCGACATACCAGATAACAGAAAAAAATGCATGCCGTCATATACAAATTTATGCCATATCGCCCGTCACTTATTCCTCTCCACAAGTTACTGTTGTATAAACTGTTAAGGAGTGGAGTGAACTCAGACCTGTTGCATTGTGTGTGAATCTGTAGCCTGCTCGGCTAATTTAGCATTATTTTTGACCAGCTGATGTTCTTCTGAAACAAACCGAGACAATAAAAACGTGTCGAGTGACTGGGGCTGAAGTGACAGTAAATTAAACCTGTTGGATGGTGTTCGAAGCTATAGTGTGTTTCCTGTGTGAACAGTAGCTTGGTCAGTCGACTAAAAGGAACACAAACCCCAGAACAGGTCAGGACTGGTGTTTACATGAGTGTAGATATTATTTTGAGTAAAATCAGTTTAAACCTAAAATGATAGGTGTTTGAGAGGAAGTCTGAGTATTCATGACAATCTTCCAGATGATCAAACGTACAGCTATGAATAAAATACGTCTTTGTCCGTGTTTTACTTGTGTGTGCGTTCATGCAACTTGAAGGTTGTAAAGTTGTTTTATTCCCTTCTTTCCACAGATTTCCCAAAAAAGCAAACAGGTAAGCGAGTTATTCAAAACAAAGGTCTTATGATGCCATTTTTGTCATTAGGGCCGTTTCACATGGGTTTTTTCTGAGGTTTTTTCTGAGGAGCAGAAGGCCTCGTGGAGCTCAGGGTGAGTCATTCGTGAGCATGTGCCATACAGTGGCCCTCAGTCGAGCACAGTCAGTCCAGCATGGCCAGCCCGACCCACAAAGGGCCTCTTCTGCACCTCTACCTCCTCCAGAGAACAGAGCACTCTTACACAACCTACCACTGACACAGAGCTTAGGAAGCAGGCCCAGGGCACAGGAGAGACTTGGGCAGGGCTAGACCAGGCCGAACATGAAGAACATTTGGAGCAGTCTTCATTTCACCACACGCCCCTCCTGCCCCGCTTCACTAGATCTCACAGCTGCTTTGGCTGGTCATTTTGCTCATCTTCACTTCAGCGTTGTTCATATGTGTTGTGGCTTGAAATGAGCTCTAATCCTGTTGTTGTCTGTGTTTGCAGAACCAGTAGTATTATCAGCAGAGACCATCCGCCTGACAAGAGGCCCAAAAGTGACAAGCCTTCTCCAGTGCACGACTCTACATTTGACTCTACAGGTAAAAACAGTAACTGGCTAATATCTTTCTCAGTCTCTTTCTCTCTCTCTCGCTGTCCCCCTCTCTTTCTCTCTTTCTCTCTGTTTCAGTGTCTCTCTCTCTTGTTGTCTCTATCTCTTGCTGTCTCTCTCTCGCTGTCCCCCTCTCTTTCTCTCTTTCTCTCTGTTTCAGTGTCTCTCTCTCTTATTGTCTCTATCTCTTGCTGTCTCTCTCTCGCTGTCGCTCTCTCAAAGTTATTTATTTGATTATATATTAGTCATTATATCCATCTGTATGTCAATGTCGTCGTTTGAGAACTTTTCAGAAGTATCCGAAAAATCAGTGCCATAACAAGATATGAACAGATATGTTCAGCCTAAAAATAAAAAAATATATTATGTCTAAATCATCACACACTTGCTTCAAATTGTAGTAATTTTATCTAGTTTGGCACAGTTTAACACTTAATTCTAAAAAAAAATCTATAAAAACCTATAGTATTTTTAATTTTGTCAGACGAGACGAGACGAAATATGTTTGTCAACGACCTTTTTTTCCATGACTAAGACGAGACGATGACGATACTGCAACAGTGTCCAAAGATGCTGACTAAGACTAAATTAACATGCATTATTGTTGACGAAAAAAGATGAGACTAAAAGGTTTTTGTATAAAATAAAAACTAAGATAAAATCTCTCCTCAATTTCGTCTACAATCGTCAAACTTTTTCCATCATGAGATAGAATATTCAACTTTTACACCTTCAAAATATTGCGAATGAGTTCCTGCTGCTGCTGTCTGCCTGTGGATGCAACATGAAGCTACATGGAGCAACAACACAGGAGCAAACACCAGAGATTTCCTAGAGCGTTCTG
>JBBMFX010583297.1:0-13896 GCA_037832545.1 Rhabdalestes septentrionalis | reverse complement strand
CAGGAACCATGAGTGCGGCAGGTCGCCATACAAATAAGAGGCTGAAGTAAAAAAATGAGTAGCTCTCTGCCATTTTCATTTTGTAAAAGTTGCCCTCCGGGGTAAAAAGGTTGGAGACCCCTGTACTAGACTGTCTGTCTATGGGTGAGGCATGCACACATAAGGCCACTATTTCAAACAAATGCCAAAATGCTGGAACTTAAGAAATTACAATTGTCTATTTTCCATATAAGCAAAAGGAACACAGCATCATTAATGTGAAGCACTGCACTAATGAAGCGTCAAAAACAGCTCCTCTGTGATGAGAATCCTCAGGCTGTGTGACTGTGCGTGAGCTGGTCCATGAGATGGTTGACATCTAAAAGTCAACAAAACAAAAAGTTCAACACTGCAACCAATTACCTCACTTAGTTGACTTCTGACACGCCTCGCTGCCACAGGTTGTAGATAGTATACATTTATGGTGCCTCTCCACTAGTGACGCAAGGAGTGTGCAATCTGATATCCAGTTTATTAAAACACACATCAGTTGCGTGTGTTTGTAGATGTGTGAACAACCTAGTCATTCTTCCCATTTCAGTCAAGTTCAGCCCCATGAATTAGACCTTAGTGAAAGCCCTCAGTGTTGGCGAACCACAGGAAGTCTCTCACCTGCGGTACTGTAGAAAATAAAGTAAGATTCAACACCTTCCAGTTGCCCCATATTAACGCTAAACCTAAAGCCACCCTTTAAAAAATTAGGATCGATACAGCCTGAGTCACCTCATGTTCTGGCCCAGTTCTCTGCTCAGTGATGCAGTAGATGCAAAGACTCTGTTTTAGTATGGCTGCTGTTTTCTGTAGCTGAGTGATGAAAACAGAACACCCAGTGCAGATAAGACCCTGCTTATTTCCTTCGCATTTTCAGCACAATTACCCTTTGAATATGACTTCTCTCTGCTTCTTTGAACCCCCCCCCCCCCAATTCTAAATATAGTCCACGTTACCACTGCACTCCTCAGTCTAGCCTCTTTCATATGCTCCCCTGGTCTTAGGCAAGGTGTTCACCATGAGACAGTGTCAATATTTTCATATAATTAACCCTTCTCTGAAAAGACCAGTGGAGATCCTCTCATGCCCTGGGAGCGAAAGCCCATAAACAGCTGCTTTACTGCCTGCATTCACACTTTTGCCCAATGAAGGGCTTTGATGAACGGCTAGAGGTTTTAGAGGGTGTTTATTAAAGCTTCAGAGCTTTAGCTGCGAGTATGAATGATGGGATTTAAACGTGACTCTGCAGCAGCAGCACCCTGTTAGTCTTCGTGTTTGACCTTCAAAAACGCAGTTTGCTCAGATGCCATGTTATACAGTTGGACTGTATAGGGGCCCATGTGTTTGATTAAGATTCAGGAAGATAACATAGCAGCTATTTTGTATGTCCAACAGTGATCATTCTCTCATGAATGTTTATGCTTTTGTAAGCTTTAAACTGATGAATAGCCTTCGCAAACAGACCCTGTCATTTCATCAGCGTCTGATCTTCACAAATTGAAGTCGTCTCCTGGTTGTTTATGGCTTAGGAGCACATTTCTGCAGGTGAAAGGATCATCCTAAGTAAAATGTCATGCCTCTCCATCCAATGTTTTTTGTCAATTTAAGCCAACTACTTTGAATCAAAGATGGAAGAGGGCTAGCTGTGATTACCTGTGCACCACTGTTATGATGCTTCACCTCCAAAATACTGGATTGTTTCTCAGAAATTACAGTTGCTCTCAGATGACTGTTCATGAGTCAGCTGTTCTGCAGACTGTGTCGGGTCAGCCTTTGTTTGAGTGGAGGTGTCAGGAGCGTGAGTGCAGCGGATAAGACCCGATAAGGCAGAAAGGAAGCCTATCGCTAAAAGCTTTGAGTGCCGGCTTTCTTGTGGAAGTCCGTCTGCCTCCTATCTGTCCCTGATAAAAGGACAAAAGACGAGCCCATAAGAGGCAGGAAGGAAGGCCTATATCTCTGCATTATTTATTGTTTAATCTGGGTGGACTGTATGGCAGTATGTGAACACTATAGCAAAAAAAATGGTCGCAAATGCTTTTCTGAGTTTATCACTGGTGCCATCAGCATTTCGAGAATGCCGTCATAAAAAAGAGACCGCTTACGGAGAGCCAGTAAAAAAACACAGAGAGCCAGTAAACAAAGACAAACAAGTGTATAGTTCTTGCATGAGCCGCATAGTAGCCCATTTTGTTATTACATGAATATATTAACTTCTGTTCATGTGAGGCAGGTGTTTTGGCCCAGAGAGAGTGAAGATACAAATCAGGCTTTTTTACAACACCGAACAGCTGAAGGTCGTGCCAGGCAGAAGGACTGGCTGTCAGTAAACTGCTTTGCTGTCAGTAATCCACTCTGCGCTGCCACTCAGAGAAACGTTAAAGATGGGCACTAACACCACACATCTCATAGATGCGCTGCACTCCACATGGTTTTTTTCCTTTTTTCTGTCTGTGACTAAAAGAAAACCCATTACAACCTACTTGCTATCCCTTTTCGGTGTCCTTGACTGATTCATTGTAAGTACTCAGCAGTAAATGAGAGTATCGCCTCTAGCGGTCGCACCACTGTCTCCAGTGATTTGTGAAGTTTGGTTTACAGATTGGTGGGTGTGTAAAGTGAAAAGGAACTTTCTCACTATAATCACCTTCCCCTTGGTTTGGCCAGCTGTATTTTTTTTATCTAGACTAAACCTTTTACTTCAATTCAGCTTTTCTGTCATTCCTTCATTTCTACTGCTCCAGATCAGGTCCCCCAACACACCCCCGATTTTCTGTGTGTCTCACAGGCACTTCTATTTCTTTGTGTCATTGCTCTCATTATCAGACCAATCACCTGCATAATGGGTTTCTCAGCACAGAGTTTTACTGAGCTTTCAGAAGACAACTGGGCACTGTTCCTTTTTGGCTTTTTTACAGAATATCTGAAAGAGAGGAAGCGTGTCAAGTGGACACCTATTGGTTACCGGGGAGACTGGAAGTGGTCAGCACCGAGCCTTCAGCCCACCCCATTATTAGCTGCCAGCCGAGAGAGGAAGAGAGAGAGAAACAGAGATGGAGTGAGAAAGAGAGGGAGAGATAGAAGAAGACAGGTACAGATAAAAACCAGAGAAAAAAGAGACATAGAGAGTGAGGGAAGCAGACAGGGAGGGAGAGTCAGGGGAGTGGAAGGGAAAGGACACATACACCACACACACACACACACACACACACACACACACTGAGGCTTGGCCACTCTGTGTCAGCCCAGTGAGACGTAGGAAGTGCCTCTCTTGCTCTTTCTCTCTCTCGCTCTCTCGCTCTCTCTTTCTCTGCCTGCCCCTCAGTGTTTCTTTCTGTCACTGAGTGACTGTCTCTAATGCTGAGCTCTACTCATTTCACAAGATGCCACAGAGAAAGAGGAGTTTCACTTTTGGAGCATATGGAGGGTAAGAGAAAATAACATTTGCCAATTTTGTTTGCTCAGTCACTTCTGCTGAGTGTCTACTCGTGCATTGTATGCTGTGAAGTAGGATTATGGCTGTCACCTAACTGTCACTGTAAAGGTCTTACTAAGACGGCTGAATTCACAGGGACAGCTCACACCCCTGTTTACATCGTTTATGGACTGTGAGAGAAAGACACTAATGCCAGTTTCATGACATCATCAGTGTCAAACAAGAATGACAGGATGCAGAACCCCTTCCAGCGTGCACTGTTTACCACTGGCTGTGTTTATCAGTCCATTCTGTAAGGAGGAGCCTTGCCTTGCGAGTGCTGAGAGACTAATTGAGTTCGGGTTAAATGAGCCTAGGCAGCTGTCTTCAGCAGACACGTTCAGACTGACAGAACGCCTGCATCGGCTTGCCTTATCCATCAATCCATCTGGATTTGATTATGCCCTCCCTAAGTTGCTCATTAAGGAGGTGCAGTAAATTGCAAATGTGTCTAGGGGGATGAGATTTTGGCTGAACGCGCCTGCAGACAGCCGTGTTGCCTCTGGCTCCAGAAGACCCTGAGGGGAAAATTCTTCTGCCTCTCAGTCTGTGGAGGAGTACCCTCTCATGTCAACAGGTGCAAGGCTACCAACTCTGAATGCCGTCTTGTCAAGGACAAGTGTTGACTGTTCATGTGTCTGTGGGTGCTTAGTCAGCCCTTCAGCTGATCACAGAAGTGCTGAAGAAAACTTGGGATCAGCGACTACTCTGGGCCTATAAATACTGTCGAGATTAAATCTGTGAAAGGGCAACTCTTTGTTTACATGTTTGGTTCGCTGAGCATGGGATGGAAAATTATTTTATGCATGTGACGGAAAATTACTGTATCGATTCGTTTGTTGACTTTCCTCAGATAAGTGTTTCTAGCAGTCCTTTGACATTTTCTCAATGCTCGTGATTGCTAGTCTTGAAGGGTGACATCTAAATGTCATCTCTGAAAATTGTATGCTGTTGTAAATGGAGAAGAATCACATGTGCTGGGGGGGAAATTGGTGTTGACATGACCTTACGTGGCAAACAACATCTTACCCTCAAAAGGGTTGGGACTCCAGGCTTTTTGAGGTGTACTAGTACAGACATTTCAGTGGTCGAGGTTGGTTTGTTGATATTTCACTGTCTTTTGTTTTCTAATAATATACTGCGCAGCTTAAGGTTTTTTTTGGTGCATGTGTAGCATAGAATGCACATACACACACACACACACACACACACACATAAAACCATTAACAATGATTTTTACTTACGGCACCAGAAAAAATAAGTTATTTTTAATCAGCATCTCCGTGAATATGAGAACTATTTCATACCAGTGTGTGTTAAATTCATACACAAGCACCTCATTCTGTTTTAATGAGGAAAAGCATAAAATCACAGCTGTAATCAACACTCTGCTCTTGTTGTGTGAACAATTGGATGGCAATACACTAAGTATGTCAAAATTAATTATTTTCATTTTGTTTTTAACTTTTCAAGTTCAGTAAACACTGCATTATTTCTCTTATTCTGATTTACAGTAACCCCCTGCTTATGGCCGGTGTTACGTACGAAAAAAAACGTGAAATTTTTTATGTGGTATAAAATGCCTAAAAATTCCAATTTTTAGAGTGTAAACCAGGGGTGTCCTTTTTGCAAAGAGGGCCACATTTGATAAAGATGCACTTCCTTCTGAAACCTCAAAATTTACATGAAAATGCACACTGTTGTAAAACAATTTTCATTGTCACAATTACCTTAATTTTTCAACATAATAAAATATAATCCACTCAGACAGATGTGAACAACTCTGAAAACACAATTCTGCCTTTTATTCATATCTGAAGAGTCAAATAACATTGAACAAACACTTTATAATACTTTACATTTCCATTCGTTTTTATAAATATATTTGCTTCATGAACATTTTGCGTGTGAATTTTTGCAACTATTGACGTTACAAACACAATTGACTCGATTCTCAGTGAAGACGTATTGTACACAGTGCTAAAATGTGAAATACAACAAAACGAAAAACACGAAAATGCTTGAGACTCTCCCCGGGGGGTTCTAGGCTGCAGCTGCCAGAGATGAGTCACAGGACAGCAACCAATCAGCAGCAAGGATAAATAAATAACGTTTCTCGGATTAGCTACTTTCATACCTCCCACCTCCCAGAGAAATAAACTGTGACTGCTGAACTGTGTATAAGCGTACTGTATTGTAATTTCCTTTAAAATTATGCTCTAGAGAACAAACGTTTTATTTGGAATTCAGGAGAAATATTTTCAGCAGTTTTTAAAAACTAAGACAAAGCTGTTCAGTTCAATTCTTGCACCTATAAAAGATAAAACCTGAGAAACTGAATTTTTTGCAGTCTCTTTTTCCCAGAGCTGTAAAAGAGGCTGAGTGGCATATGCGAAGTATTCTTTTAAAATATTGATGCACTGTTTGATACTGATTCAGTTTTTGATTCCGTCTTGTCGACATCAGTACACTCTTGGTAGATAGGGGTCTGTTTAAGTGACTACATTTGAAAGGCCCCATCATTTTCCGAATTAAGCTTAACGCTGTTTTGTAAGCTCATCTTCTGTTGTAGGGACTCTTAATGGACTCATGAAATAAACAGTGCACTTAAGCTTTGTCCCAGATCTGTAAAGTCTCTCTAGGCCCTAGGCTGGGTGAAGAGGGCCTAGGCACTATTTGACTGGTTGTCTCATACCGAGCCTTTGTTTGCTCTCATGCCACACTGCCAGCTGTAAAAAGCCTGGCTCTGTGTGGACCTTGTTCAGAAATGGCCATGTGGAAAAAGAGATGTTTTGAATTGAGAGTAACTTTTCACTTCATAGATCCCAGCAGGTTTTTATTTATTTGTGCTTTTGAAATGTATCTGTTCAGGCAGTGAATACAGAACAGTAGTGGAAAGAAAGAACAATGACATTGGCATATGTGCAAATTGCTCAAATAGGACATTTTCATTGGTTGTTTGTTGAATATTTATTTTCTCCCCCAGTGTGTTTGTGTGATGCTCATTATGCAGCAGCATGACTGTGCTTAACAAATCTGGATATATGATTACTTCCATTAAATGAATACATATAAACTACACTACCAGTCAAAAGTGTGGACACATCTTCTCATTCAACATTTCCCATTGTTGTTATTATTGGCTAAATTGTATATTAATATTGTAAACATTACCTACTGCTCTGATGACACCTTTGTACACTCTTGGCATATTTTTCAGATTCATGAGAAATCGACCTCGAATGGGGTTTAATTTACAGGTGTTCTTCATCAAGAGTTCATTAGTGGAATTTCTTGCCTTCTTAATGTGTTTGGACCATCAGTTGTGTTGGTCGGGTTGGCACAGTTACTGATCCAGTTCCACTACGGTTCTACTCCACATTAGGGCAAGAACCGCTTAAACTAAGTTAAAAAACAACAGTCCATCATTACCTTATTACAAAACAATTCTGGCTTGTTTAACTCTTTTTTTGTTTACTGCATATTTTTTCTTCATCAATTTAGTTTGTTTTCAACATAAATCTATGTAGAAATATATAGAATGTAAAAAATAATAAAGAACAGAAAGCCTGGTCTCATAAAAAAACTGTCCTTCATCTATCTAATGCATTTTCCTATTACAACGATTTTAAAGGATTGCGATGCAATGGGACTGTGGATAATACATAATACATTTCTGATGTATTAACTTGTCAAGAAACAACCTAGCAGTGTGTTCCCTGCAATAGAGCTGGTGTGACCCCTGTGCAGTTTCATCAGGAGATGGCCAGTTTGTCTTCAGTGATGTCTTAGCCACCATTGACAAGGATCACAAATTTCCTGGATCTGTTGTCTTCTTTAATGTGGCAAGGCTTCAATTTGCTGTCAATTATTCACTTTAAGTAGACTTCAGTGTTAGGGTGTTAATTCAGTCTTAATTTCAGGATGAAGACACACATTTTTTGTGATGAATATTTTAATATGAATATTTTTTTGCATGCACTACATTTAAAAGCATCGGTTTTGGACATGTAAGTCATTATTCTATATGTATAATTCTTCTAGTAGGTGGAATGTAGAGCGTAGCTCATTTTAAAGCTTAATAGAAACTTGTGATTTGTATAGTTTTACTGGAGGTCTCTAGTACTGGAAATGAAGAAAGTGACATTGTGAATGAACTGAGAGAGACACCGTAACAAAAGAATCTGGTTACAGATTGCACTGTACATGTTGTTGCCATGCCAAGACTCAGAGGGTTATTTCTGATGGACAGCTGTTAAAAAAGCATGAATCAGGGTTCTGCGGGGTCCATGCAAGCCCATCGCTCAACCAGAGACTGACGTCTACATTCCAGTTATTCTAAAAATGAAATCAGACTCATCACTCATCGTTATCTGATCAGTGCCGGCAGAGTCACATAGTATTCTTCTTGTCTTCTGTATGACACGACAGGTGGTAGAGTGTCTCAGGGTCACTCACACTATTGCACAACTTCACGCTATGTCCTGTTGGGGGTCAGTAATGGGGTCACGAATGCCTGCACATTTTGGAGCCTATGTGACAGGGAGCCAGATAGGTGATTTGATCTTTACACCTCAGTATTCATTCATCTGCACTCATGGCTAGCACACATAGCTGTGTGAAGTGTTTGTGTTAGTACAGTGCAGCATACTGTGCCCACTGTCCTAAGACATCAGTGTACGCATTCACTCTCCTCCCTCAGATTCAGTGGCTGCATTCAGTACATGTGGACAATATGAGCTCTCAGGTCATGCTGCATATTACAACCCGAATGGGGAATGAAAGGATGTCTGCTTGACAGTGAGGGATAAACATTGCACTTCTCTCTGTCTATGCCTGCACAAATCCTTAAACTGTTTTACTTATGACTGGAATTACTGCTGTCTCACAAAAGGGCTTTATTCCCAGTGTACCATTATTTGTTCTCTGACAACAACAAAAAAAATCAGCTTTTATATGATGAACCACTGGCCTGTTTTAAGCTTCGATTATTTTAGGAGACGCTAGATAAACAATATGTATTATTCATTAAAGAAACGGAACCCACCAGACAGGGCACAAACATTGTCTGAGTAGCTAATTTCATTTTCTTACTGTTTGTGTCAGTCTGTCCTTGTGTGTGCCTCTGAATGTTGAAAAATTGATGGAGCATATTTACATAAACTTAGTGGGAGCTACTGCATTATGGCAGTAAATACAGGCCCCTTCTCTAGCTAATTCATTCTCTCCAGACCTCAGACATGATCTCAGAAATCTGAAGACAATCGTCTAGTGTCCTTTCCTGTACATTTATTCTTAGATCATTCACGAGCACTCATTCATAGTTTTACAGCTCAGATATCATGCCTTTGAAAACATGTTTACTGGAGAAATATGTGAAGAATGTGTCATTTTTTAATGATGTTGTCTGAACCCTCATCATGTGGGAGGGACATCTGATAAAGACCTTACATTCTTGAAGTTTCAGATCATCCAGATTAACTATGTTGTGTAGAGAGTAGGGATGGGCTGATTATTGGCTTGACTGATTATTGGAGGCGATATTCAGAATTTTATTACTACCAGTTTCCCATTTACCCTGAAAACATCTGAATGAGGCACTTAGTTGCAAATATATACGCTTGACTACAGGGAAATAATTGAGTTTACTTAGGTAACGGTAGTTATGTTTATTAGTAACATATTATGAGTTGGAATTTTATGTGTTATAGATCATTTTTGGTCATAATTACGTAAGCTAATGCAGAGTGTTATAGTAAACGTCTTATGACCTCTATAAGTTGGCCAGTTGACTAACCATATATTTGACTGGCTGCAATATTATTTCTCACACATCACTTAATAAGGGATCATTAATAATAACTTAATAAGCTATAAGTCTCAACCCTTGAAAACTAGTATTGTGAAGTGTGTCCTGGTGATGTTTCTGTAACAAATGAGTAAATGAATGTGGAAGATTTACAGTTTAAGTTGCTTTTTATGTAAACAACCAATATAACACTCCTTAGGCAACTCAGTCCTAGTGCCATTAGTTAGTCACGTAACAGCAGATTTTGTCTAAAACATTGTGAGAAATCCTTGACATAGTAAATCATGAACTCAGTTTCATGGATAGATTTACATTGTGGTTTGAGTGTAATGCTTCACTTTTACAGTTTACAGTTTAGAACATCAGGTTGTGTTTTCATGAATATTGGGGCAGCAATTGTCTCTTTTTGCAAATAAATTGGGTTCTGGCTGTGTTTCACATGTTTGTATATTGTGCGTGACATCTACTAAGCTCTTCATGTTCAAATCCCAATTGGACAAATCCAGATCCCTCTTATATTCCCCTAAGTGGCAGTGAAGCATGCTACTTAATGCATTTAATTAATGTCAGTGCAGAAGCCAAAGTAGGACAGACCTTTCCTAACGAATCCATTATGTAGCCCCAAAGAGAACAGTTTGCTGGCCCACATAATCCAGGCTAAGAGTTCTCTGAGAGCTATACATCACTGCATCCTGCCCCTTGCAGAGCGAGGCCAGGTCTGTGCACTAATGGCCATTTAACCTGTAGCGTCGACTGATAGCAAAGATTTGGAGCAGAGTAAGTTGTAGGTCATGGCAGACTTGGCCACTTTATATGCTTGAAGCAAGGACCTAATTTCAAACAAACAACATTTAGAGACAAAAAGATTGTATGGATGAAGAATTTTAAGGGACTAAAAGTCTAGCAGTATTTTCTGCCTGTAAAGAAGCTATTTTTAACTTTGATGTGAAAATCCATAAAAATTTGAGAGAACAACTATAAATTATTGATGCAGTATCTTTCGTGTGCTCAGAGGCTACGGCAAGAACTGAGTGAATGGTGACAAACATGGTCTGAGCATGTTTTTAGTGGTGCATCTGCTTCATGCCTGTACACCAGATGTTGGTGTTGAAACCAAATCATAGTAATCAATCCATCGTTAACATTTCAGCGGAATGATGCCATAAGTAATGCTTGTAAGCTTGTCACTTTAAACATCATATATTGCCAACTCAGAGCCAATTTGCACTTAGCCTCTTAAGGGCCTTGGGATGCTTGGGTAGCTCTCCAGTCATGAAAAAGCCAGATGTAAATCCAACCAAAATGCACTAGAGACAGACAGCAATCTGATCACCCACCACTTCAGGATGTGATTTGAGATACATGTAGTTGAGCCAAGTGCAAATGGAACCAAGATCCATAAATGCTCCATATAGCAGCCCTTTACACCTCAGCACTCTAAAGTATGCCTTCTCCCTGTAGCTCCTCTAAAATGCACAATAAAATAATTTCTGGAATGGTTTTATCTCAGGAACATCATTTTGTATACTTGCACAGAACATAGGCAAAAAGTTGCATGTCCATCATTAGTCACACCTTTTGCAAACGGTCACAGTTTTGGGAAAATACCAATTATAGGAAGCGTTTGATTGCTATAATTGCCAAAAAGGGCTTTTCTATTGATTATTGAGAAGGGTATGAATAATATTGGACACTTTCTGTTCAAATGTAAAAACAAGCTAAGAAATGTTTTTCTCCACAATGACTTCTCTTGTACATTGTCTTATTATCTTCTGAGAGACGCCTGTGCCATTTCTAATCAAGAAGAAATTTGCTTTAGAACTAAGCCAAAATTACTAATCAAAATATTCCCGGGGTATGAATAATTTCGTTTAATTTAATGAAACTTTGTTTAAGATTTGATGAAAACATACAGGGAAAAACACATGGAATCTGATTTGTACACCTCAAACCTAAACCACCTTCATGTGTGATTTGAAATGTTGATCAGATTGCATTTCTGGAAGATTTAGTAGAAATGCTTTTTTGTCTCCCACTCATGGTGTAAAATTTGAAGTGCAATATTACGAAGCATGTTTACATCAGTACTATATCAACCAGTGTAGAAAATAAGTAGCCTTCCAGGAGCACACAGGTCCTGTCTGATCACTCGCAAATGCAGAAGACAGGCAGTCTTATGCCATAGACACAATCTAAATGTTTATTTTTTAAAAATACAGGGGCTAAAATGAGGGCTTTTATGTTGAAAACACTGAGAAATTATGAATTGGAAGCAAATAAGTGAACTGGAAAACAGCTTTGTTTTTTATGCATTATTTTTTTCAGTTGAAATTTTATTTACTGATATTATCAGATTTCTTTGCTCCTCTGACAAAGATGAGCATAATGGCTTCAACCTTCAGTGCAGAAACATACTGGTCTCAGTCAGGCAGAGGTCTTGACCCAGTGTTCTAAAGCCTGAACTAACACAGTAAAAGACTGAACACACTGTGTGTACTCAGAGGGATTGGAGTTGTGCTTCAGAGGAACAAGCTGGTCTTATGTAAGAGGTGTGCCGGAGAGGATCCCCCTCCCAAGCGAAAGCACTCCCCCTCCTGAGTCAGCTAATGAACACTACAGCTTTTGTCCAGCCCAATAAACAGACATAAGGCATGCACTGTTACAGTAAACTCATAGACAAAGGAATTCATACCATATATTTATTTGATAGTCCAACAGAGTTGATGGTGTAGGTATATAACATGGTTATGATATGGAATTCTAATAGTACTTTTTGATAAAGTTAGGCAGTGTGATGATTGCCATTGTTACCATAAATAATGTTGCAATGTGCCAGTATTAATTTTGAACATTTATATGCATCTGCATAAAAAAACAGATTTGAACCAAGGATAAAATGATAGTAAAAAAAATGCATAGACATGCCATTAAGACATGATGTTATTTGTTTGTCACATTGACATTTCGTTCTTATTCCTTCATATATATGTAAAGAATGTTCTTGTTTTTAGAACTGCATTGAAAAAAGGTATTGTGACAGCTTCACTTTGAAATCAGTTTCAAGACATTAATGTCCGATATTATCTCTTTTCTGGTATTAAAATGGCTTAAAGTCTGTATAATTAGTTTCAATGGGTACATAAAGGGTACAATCTCCATTCATACTGTCCATTTAGGAAAAATAAGCAGCAAAAAAAACAGTCTGTTTTCAATTCATAGTTTTTATGATGCCACAGAAGCAACACATTCCAAACTCATTCTGGTTATAGCTAAAATATTTAATGTTTAAAAAACAGACCGTGATTCATCAGAACACACAGAAAGTCACCTGGACCAGTGATTGGTCACTCTGTCAGAAATATGGAGATTGGGTAGGGACCCATTTGAGATTTCAGTATTATATCAATGCATATTGCGAAAACAATTAGCAGATCAATTTCAGCCTAATTTCTTTTACATATTAAAAGTGTTTGCCCTAGACGACATCATATCTGAAATATTCCTTTGCCTTTTTAATGAAGTGGTTTTTATTTTTAGATGTGTAATACTGAGTGATACCTTGATTTTTCAGTGATCTCTTCTTTTGAATAAGATCATTGGTAGGACAATAGTTGCTCTACTAATGAGTGGTGGAAATGCTATGGATGTGCTCTTGCACATCAAATAAAAGGATTATCAGGCATGAAAAGAACAGTGATATGTATCCTTAATGTGTACAAAACAAGGTAATATCCTGTCACCGAGTACATTTGTATGCGTACTTCATTCACACAGCGAACAGCCAATAAAACACACAATCCCCTGCTGCTGCGAGTCTGTAGTCACTGTGCCCAGCATCTACTTTGGAAACTCATGACAGTGAACAACCGTGCACACACTGCTGTCCTTGATGAAAAATAATTTTCTGGGAAATAACATTAAAAGCTAGTCTAAAAAAAGAATTTATTCAAAGCGTGTTTTGTTTTTTGGGGTTATTCAAAGCGTGTTTTGTTTTTTGGGGTGATTTTCGCTGTAAACCAGTGCACAGTGCACATTTTTAATTTTTTAAACTGATCTGTCATTACTGATCTAACACAGTCATTACAAACAAAACACATGGTATTCACTTCTGAGATCAGTGTAGTAAAAATGTATGTATTATACAGTGCTCAAAATATATACTACACAGATTTGTGTGAAAACACAGCAAAAATATCACATATTTGTTTAGATTTTTTTACCTTTGGTGCATGTGTATTGGGTCAGCTGGTGATCTCCTGGTTAGGGATTTACCCCTGTAATCAGAAGGTCTTGGGTTTGGATCACAGGACTGCCAGTGCCACGACTGAGGAAGCCTTGAGCAAAGTACCGCCCCCACACACTGCTCCCCGGGCGCTGCATTTTGATAAAATGAGTTATGTAAATTTTGTACTGAAATGATAAACATGTAAAAGTCATTACTTCTCTAATAGATATGTTCTCTAACGTTCCTTCATTTTCCTTAAATGCAATTCATGATCTTATCTAATGGGGCATAAATGTTTTAAACTCAAAATCAGTATATCTATATATCTATATCTATCTATATCTCTCTCTCTCTCTCTCT
>JBBMFX010583276.1:0-13901 GCA_037832545.1 Rhabdalestes septentrionalis | reverse complement strand
TAGTTTTGATTTGTATGCAAGGAGGGAGTGATTATTATAAATAAAACAGTTTGTTCAGTTGAGTGGTGTTGTAATAAATGTGTCAAAAACAGAAATATAATAGTAAATAAATATCGGTTCTGAATATCGGTTATCGGGCACATAATCATGCAAGAAATTGGTATCGGTATCAGTAATAAAAAATCTATATTGGTCGATCACTACATCTAACACTGCATAACAATGTTATCCATCAAAATGTCCTACATTTTTGACAGATTTATTGTTCAAAATAAGCTGCATAGATATTTTGTCCAGTCCAAAACTAGATGGTTGCCTATGAGGGAAGTTAGCCAAGGGGCAGAGATCGCCTGAGCAGTGCGGGTGGTCCTGTCGGGTCCTTGTGCCATGCTTTATTTTTAAAGCAAGGTCTCATAATGTGGCACTGCAGCAGCATGGCCCCATGCCCAGCAGTAATGAAGTGTGTATTTACTGGATGGCTAGGGGACAGTAACCCATGGCAGACACCCACGAAGCCGCTGTTAATTCCATAGCGGTGTTCCTGGAACGACTGAACATTCACAGCCTTTTTTTTTTTGCCTTTTTTTGTTTTAGAGGTGACTGGCCTGTTCTGTTCAGGGAAGATTCAGACTGTGGGTTCTTAATCAGACTTTGACCTTACCTCTTCTGTACTGGCCTGTCTCTCACTGTATCATTTGGCCTGGATTTCTTTGTACCATCCTCCCGCTTCCTTGGCAAAATCCCATGCCTGCAGGTCACAATTTGTCCACAAACTGACAGACTCGCTGTCTGCACCCCCCTCCCTCCTCCCTACACCTACTGACCCTCCTCTGCTCCTGTCTATCATATTAGTCAACATGACAACAAATTCACTTTGTTAGAAAAATATCCTTGTACTTCCACATCCTGGCCACTTTATTACAAACACCCCCCTCATAGCTCGGCTTTACAGGTGTACTGTTACAGACTGTAGCCCGTCTGCTGCACGGTTACCCAGCTGCCATGGCTGGATATTGTTTCTTGACCGGATATTATTTGTGGAATGGAACAGTATGAGCTCGGCAGAGACAGCAGTGGAACAATAGTGTGTGTCGTGCTGGTAAGAGTGTTGCTAGTGTGTCAGGGTTGCTGCTAGATTGAGAGTCCCCCAGCAAAGTTAAAGGTGGATCTGTGGCCAGACATTGAAGGGCTAGGGTGTGGAAAACTTGCAAATTTTCAATAATCCATTTGGAGATTTTTACTCAATTATTTTTCAATGCTAGTGTGTACTCCTCCATTGTATGATGCTACCAAGCCAGAATGGCAAGACGGTACATTTTTGAACCATCACTGAATTAAACAGCACATTTTGAGGAGGGCGCTAACTGACAGTGTCACTTAACAGATATTTTTCCCCAGTTTTCCCAATTTTAGCAAGGCTCAGAAACTCACACTATTTGGGCTCCCCCAATCACACGTAACACCAACACTGGGAAGGTGAAGGTTAGTATGGGTCCTAACATAATGCCTTGTAATGCTGCTGCTATTGCAACATTACTGGAAATCTTAATGCACTTACAAGCGTAAATGAACCGCTTACTCTGACCCATCAGCTAACAGGCTGCCACGCTGACTAGTATTGTGCCCAATGATGGTGGGACGTAGAGGGCCAGAGAGAACGAGGCCAAATAAATTCTATTGTACTCATTTCAATGGCCAGTTTTGGCCTCAGCATTACTGACATCACAGAGGTATTTCAGTGGAACTCCTGTTAGGAAATTTAGTGTAAACAGGTCAGTCAGAATAATTCCACACTTTAACCACATAGCCTAAAAAGATTTTGCAGTTTGTAGCAGCAATCTAAATATGAAATAATGGCCGTATTGTGGAGTCTTAATCAAGTGACTCATCGTTAAGCCCCATTCATGATCTACCAGGAGATAGCGATGTTTATTTGGAAACACCTGTCAGGGTGTCTGCGCTCAGCAGCCTAGAAGGTGGAGCTCGCAACTGCTGTACCACCTGTAAGGCAGTAATGAGACTAATTACTACACATGCCTCACGGTGAGTGTAAACATAGACATACAGAGTGTTACTGGACCCTGGTAAGAAAGGACTAACAGTAATATACATACACACACACACACACACATATATATATATATATAGGGGGGCGGACAGAGTTTCCATGCTACATTATGAATTTTACTCGAATACAAATACAAATACGGATAATTGACCCTTTTCACAAATACAAGTACAGATACAAAAATACAAGAACAGTACGAAAAGCGGCTGCTTTGCACACTCCTAATATATATATATATAGATATATATATATAGATATATATGTATAGCCTGCATTTACCTCACCTTTTGGCTGGATCCATTTTCTTCCTTTTGCGAATCAGAAATCACTGACACTAAATGGATGTGAGTAGGAGAGAGTTGGTGGAGGTAGACGGTCGATGTTTCTAATAAAGTGGTCTGTGATTGAAAGTTGAAAGTGGATATTTCCAGTGAAGTGGCCAGTGACTAGAAGTAGAAGATGAGTGTTTCTGATAAAGTGGCCAGTGAGAGGTTAGAGTTTTTTTGGATGGTTAAGCATTCACAGGCATGTATGCACACACACACACACACACAAACACACACACACACACACACACACACACACAGCATTGGCCCTATATGTCCATCTGATATTGCATTCCTGATCTTAGTGGAATCCAGAAATTTCCTCAGTAACTTTAATTGTGTCTATTGTGTCTGAGTGCACTTTAGGAAATTTGCTCTGAAATAATCTAGAAACATTTATTAATTCCAGTTTGTGTTGAGAGAGCATCTTCAATTCGCATAAGTGAGCTGTGGAGTAGCGTTGGAGGGCTGGCCAGGGGATATGACTACTTTTGTTGGAGTGAGTCAGAAAGAAGCGATGTTTGCATCTTTGTGGTTTAGCCTCTGTAATCATTTATTTATTACTTTCTTTTAGATGTTAGACATTTAGGCAAGCATAATTTTAATGACAGAAAATAATCAATTAATTTCTCCAGGCAATATGGATTGCATTTTGTAGATGTCTTGTCTTTTTTAAGTCAATGTAAAATGTTTCATTTTTCCGTCATACGGATTATATCCATCATGGATAAAAGACTACAAAGAGAACATGTTCAGGTATTTTAGGTTCATTATGTCCCATTATTTTGAAATTCATTCATATACTTCATTGATTATAGTTATATTTTAAATCATTGGGTTGATTCAATCTTGTGGGCTGATGGGATGTGTAGACCCCTGATCCTGAGACATTAAGGCTTCTATTCACAGCCTACAAACATTATATATTCATTGATACCCATGGATGATGTTTCTGTTATTAAAATCATTAGTAATTATGAAAAATGGTGAGATTCCAAAAATGCAAGAATGAGCATCAAGGAATGAGCACTCCATAAATTATAAATTAGGATATATTCTGGTTTAAGCCACACCTTCACCTCTATTTCAGGTCGTACAGATCGTAATTGAAATTACATTTTTGCAGCAATTGTGGCCAAATTTACGAAAACATTTTCATATCTAAAAAGGATCTATAATGTATGTAGAGCTCATGAAATGTCTAGCGAATAGACACAAAAGGTTGGAGTTTCTAACGTGGTCGGAGAGAGTAGTTCTCCAATTAATTAGTAGTGACTGATAGCAGAACTAAGTATCAAAAACAAAGACAAATCCAGTCGCAGGAACACCAATTGAAAGTGAGCAGCTACTTTCTTTCTTTCTAGACCCTCACTACTGCTTCGCCGAACTGACTATCAACCGTCTACAGCAGTGAACTACTTTAGATTTTCAGCCAGCAATGTTGAAGGCATTTCAATATGTAAATCTAGAAAGCGGTAGGAATGCTTTTTCTGCTTAGTTGAAGTTGAGTGTTTTGCTAATGTGTTGAAAGATCTATGCTAATACAATAATCAAAAACCTAAAGGGAAGGTTACAAGGGAAAAATACCAAAGAGAAACCCTGAAGATATATGCTGAAATGACAGCCAATGACAGCATGAAAATAGACGTATGCTTAGACAGCAACTTCGGTTTCTGCTTACTTACTGTCTTTTTTCTATTTTTTTTTCAGTCTGCAAGCAAGCGGTGAGTCAAGATTGAATCAGCAGCGGTTTGACTGACAAGTGATTCATTGGGAAACAGGGCCTCAAGAGAGAGTGTCTGATGACAGGAGAGAAAGTGTCGCCACAGAGGTATCGCCTTTCAGGGATCATCTTTCGCAACACAATGGCCCCTGCCACCGAACTGTTTTGGGTGTAGAGGGAGTCAACAGACAGAAACAAACACGGCGACAAGAGAGGGACTACAATTGACTTTAGACTTATGACCAAAAGCCTCATTGCCCTCCCATAGGAACATTGGGCAATGGAGCCAAAGAGGAAACAATTCAACAAGGCGCTTTTAAGGAACCTGAAAGATCTTATTTTCCAGAATGTTTCTGCCTGCCCCTTTCATGGTGGTTTGTTGATTTTGTGTGGTAGCTGAATTCTGAACAAAGACACTCAACCGGAGGTCGCCAGGGAGCCCTTAGTTGCCTCCCTTGGGAGGACCAGTCTGTGGAACTAAATTGGAAAGCCTTCAGTCGGACAACTTTGGGGAACATTTTCTGTCATTTCCTCTCCCTTTCTTCTCGACTAGTTGATGTTGCTCTATAGTTGACTTCAGTTATAGGCCCTCAGTGAACACCTGTGTATTGACTTCGATCAAAAGAATGATAGCGGCTCCCTTCAGGTAGACAAAAGGAAATCTTACAGAACATTTTTGGAACCGATTCTCCCTTTCAGGTTGGCCTGTTGGCATTCTGTAGTTAACATGTGACTGTGGACAGACAGCTTGTGTCGAATACCCTAATTGTCCTCTTGTAGCACAATGTGGAGCTAAAGGCGTATCCCTCTAACTGGACAATTTTGGGGACCCTTGTGGAACGTTCTCTCTCCCTTTCATGTTTGTTCCAGGCCCAAACGCCTGGCTGCAGGGTCCATCATGGCTAGGCCCCTGCTGAAGATCCAGCGATACTTCCGCCGCAAGCCCGTCCGCTTCTTCTCTTTCATCCTGCTTTACCTCACTGCGGGCAGCCTCGTCTTCCTCCACTCTGGATTCTCTGGCAGTTGCGCCCAGACTGGCCATGACCCAGTCACCTCGGTCGAGAATGGAGCTTCAACCTCGGAAAGTCATAGTCTGGGGCTCATAGGCAGGGTGTTCAAGGACACCCGGAGGGCTGCACGCAGGTTTGGGCCACCCTGGGTGAAGGGGAATGGGCAGGATGCTCCAGTCTGGCCTGGGCCCAGTGGCAGGAGCCAAGGAGCCAAAGGAAGAAGTGCTAAAGAGACAGATGAGGGGAGAGGTAAGAGGAGGCTTTTGTGTCTAGAGCTCAACAAATTGGGGAACACTAACTGTGAAATTTCTGTACAGTGTTGCTATTGCCATTTTGCCATTTTTTGCCATTAACCTGTTATGTATAGCTCTATAACACCGCAGTACTACAAAAACAGGAATAATAAAAACCTGCTGATTCATTTTTGCCGAGAGAGGTAATGTGGACAGTAGAGGTCTGAAATGGGACGGGACACCTGCGTCCCAAAACATGCGGCGCAGGTCTACATTTGAGAGGTTCTTGCAGGATTGGGCAGGAATAGAGAGGTGTGTTGGCAGGTGCGGGACATTGTTCTCTGGACTCCCGCACAAGATACATTTGCCTTGAATACATTTTACAGTTTGTTTATATGTGGGGAACCGCGACCTAATCTACGGATGGTTGTGTCGCGCGAGAATCTCTGGGACGCCGGCAGAATGGAATAAACGCAGAGCCGTGCTACAAATTTCAAAGCTTCCCTATTTTTCTCTCATGTTTCCTGTAGACTACTTAGAAAGGTTGATTGTATTTTTTGTGGAAGACTGGTTAGCCAAATCAACCCTTGTATAAGAGTTTCATTCATTCCTGTATGTCCGTTAGGTAATAAATAAATGTGGTACCTTATTTAAATTTTATAAGCCAAGATATTATAACATTTAAAATGTGTTCAGTATACTCCACCAGCCTTGCTTGCGGGATTCAGTGGGTGGGACAAACCATAACATGCAGTTGGGAGCGGAGCGAAATATTGCACCTTTCTGTGGGAGTGGCCTGGAGCGGGACAGAAATTTACGAGAGCGGGATGAAAAATCAGTCCGGCACAGACCTCTAGTGGACAGCCAGAGTTGAATGGCTTTAATGCCATATTATAGCACCAATCTGCAGTGCTAATAAGGAAACTAGAGATATATATCTTCTGGTATCTACAGAAAACTCTTAATTGGAAAAAGGATGTCTCCAGCCCTGTACTGAAATGAATCTAGCCTGAAATAACACATCAGGTAGTAGAACGTTTTAGATGTTTGAGCATGATGGGTAATTTAAGTGAAGCACTTTATTTGAAAACAGAGCACTTTAAAGCATACATTTTATACTTTAAGTTGTTTATTGAGGAAAGTCTTCAACTTGTCATTTTCTTTTTGTGTTAATTAAGTGCACTAAATGAGAGGGAATCTTGATTTTAATTTGAAAAGTATTCACAATTAAGCCGTACTATCTACTACAAGCAGTTAAATCACCCTGTATAAAGAACTGGGGCTCATGAAGTCTACCATTACAGCCGTTACATAGTTTTGAATGTCAAGTTGCAAATTGCCCAAGAAAGCTAGTAAAAAGAATGTGGGAACTACATGTTTTAGTTGACCATTTCTTTTATCTTTCATGTAGCTGGTTTTACTCCAACTGGCATGCCTCCCTTTTTAACGCGTGGTTCTTGTAGCAGTTACTGGCATAGGCAACATGGGTGGTTGCTTAGTGAGGCATCTTGCCAGAGGCAGTACTGTTGCGCCTGAATTCGTAGAAAGAACATCTAAAAATAAGCATCGTATCTGTAAATAAAATTTAAAAACAAAATCTATTCATGTGACCCCCTACACACACCACATATTCAGGAACCCTCATGTTTCAGAAAACCCTATCACTGAATCAGACCGTATGCTTTCCATGTGAAAAACAAGCAAATAGGCTTTACAGTTCTGCTGCAGAAATCTGTGATAAAACTAAAAGTATCATAATTGCTAATTGGTCGTTAAGCCACATTAGCTGTTAGCATCATGCCTATATTGGAAAAACTACAAGCATCAGACATGTCTTGGCTATTTTGATACATTTCGGATGGATACAATAAACTGCAGGAAACATTTTTTTTGACAAGCTATGAAATAAAAAAAAACAAAGCAAGTAATTTGAGGTCAGTCAGTTTGAAAAGAAGGTTAATGTTTGACTGCGGTAATGGCTTGACCAGCAAGGCCACATACCTCGCCTCCAATGCGTCTGCATGTTAATGACTCACTACAGAAGTGATAATTGCTCTCACGCTTCTCTCCCTCTCTCTCTCTCTCTCTCTCTGGGGAAACATGTCTCAGATTTGGTACTTGAAATGGAAAGAGTGGCAGTTAAGGTGCTCCCTCTTTAGAGCAGGCTTAATTTGCAGAACACGACAGCGGCACGCTGGGCAGTAGAGGCTGCCAGACAAGTTAATGAGGTGAAGGGCCATGGCTTTGTGGCTGGGGCTTTGGACACGGTTAACAATACAATTTAAAAAAAATTGTTCCAAGCCTGAGTATTGCCTTTTGATTACAGAAGTGCAGCTACGAGACTAATGTTGCAAACAAACACCCAAATCAGTTCTCTCAACATGCTCAAACCACATGGATTAATGACTGGTTTGCAATTACGGGTCACCGCAAGTCATACTGGGTCCTAAACCACATATACAAGCCTGCCACCACCTTTCCCCTTATAACATGAGTGACATTGTCATCATATGACCAAACAACACTTTATATGGAAGTTCCCCCGGTTGATGCTTGGGGTGTCAGACATCATGCTGAGCTTTGTTTGGTGCCTCTATATGACATAGAACCAAAGTTATTTAATTAAAAAACTTGTAACAATAATAACCACTAGAGGGAATTGCCATCATATGCAAATGCTCATAAAGAATGCATTTTTTCTATCTTAGAAAATTGTTTTCTGTCTTTGAAACAAATAAAAAATAAATTTTAAAAAAGCGAGCTTTGAACACGGGAGAAATTTCAGGAACACCGCAGAGTGGAGGGGGTCCGGAGAGCTGCCGAGTGGCAGCGCGCCCAGAGAAAGCTTGTAGGAGAACAAACGCCGCTTTTGGATTTATTTACATCATTTTTATTTGTTGAAAATAGATTGTAGCCTACTAATACACTTTGAGTTCTGAGAGGATATGGATTAAGCAGGTTGTGAGAAGCTGTGGAGTACAGAAACAGTTTGGAATATTTGGGTGACCACTGCACTCTGGTGTTTGTTGGCAATTTTAGCCTCACAGCTGCTGTTCTGGAAATAAAGAAGCACATTTGGGTTGAAAACATTCCTTAGCTGATCAGGTATATTTAGGATACGAGGAAAATTGTGGTCCTGTGTTATTCATCATCTACAAAAATTAAATCTGATGTGGTGGGTCATTGCATAAACCAATTTCAAATTGTCATTAGGAGGCTGTTAGAAGCTGCTTGTTTGATGTGTGTGATCTACTCTGAGTAAAGCATATTCCCTTTTTCATTTGCATTTCAGGCTAGATTACTCATAGTCTTGGGTTAATAATAAATACTCTGGGTTTTTTTGCCAAAACTCCATATCGCTGCCCCAAAACTGTGAAGTTGTCACGGACTGCCATTGAAGTTGTCATACCAATAACAAAGTAGGAAAAATTATTAAATCTGTCATGGTAAAAAAAATTTAATTTAATTTTAAATATAAATAATTTAATAGGTAGCAGGTGTATAGTCATTTGCAAGTTGGAGCATCCCTGGTCAAAGTTCATGTTTTGTTGATTTCTATGTAAATAAATACCCATTTGGGGTGGCAAAATGGCAAACATATAATATCATGATACCTTACATGATACATCATTTACATAATATATGATATTTCACTGTATTCAATTTTAGATTTAGTTAATCAGGTCTATTTACCCAGAAAACTATATGGAAGCAACGATTATTATTATTTAAAATTATAGTGAAGAAAGTTCTGCATATTTTAGCACTGAATTCCTGTATCTTTCCAAATTTTAACATATAAAAAAACCCCCGAAAATTATGCATATGCAAAGTTTATGGCACAATTTCAGCTGTTTTTTTTTTCCAGCAGGTGAAATTCAGCAAATACGTGGAAATTGTGCTCCAACATGGGCCATTATGCAAAGTGTGCTCTCAGTAGAGGATGTGAACATATTTTCACTCTGAAAATCAACAAGACACATCATTTAAACAGGAGTGTCATTTGCATACAAAGAACTAATTTAAATCCTTTTTTGCTCTTGTCACTGTGTGAAAAATGCCGAACTACCACAGGTGGATCTAGTGGGACCCAATAAATTAAAAAATGCATAATTAAAACATTACAATAGGAAATGATTTGGAAATCCATGCTTTGTTGGACCTCCTCGCTGGAGGACAGTTAGCGATTGTAGCGTGTGAATGTATTATGTCCTCCGTATTGTAATTAACAAGTCTTTTCATCAGTGGATTTTAGGTTACTTCGGAGACCTTTCTGAACTGCTTGCGCTATTTCGATCCAAGTTAAAGCAGTCAGGCTCTTGAGGCTGTTCTTTGAACTACACAGAGATGCTAAAATAGCTTAAAAAGGCTAATACAGGGAGTGTATCCGTCTCCTCTCATTAAGCTAATCCTCGGCAATGTTTAAGAAACATGAACAGATGGTTCTGGAGCATAAAGCTCCAGTCTCAGATAAAACCACACACCACTTGTTCTCCCCGACCATATGTGAGGTGTCTTCCACAATTAACATATGAAGAGGTGGTGGCGGAACCCAAGAGATCAGAACCTTTGGTGGGAAGGCTTGGACTCGATGCTAACAGCTGCTAGCTGTTCTTCAAACCTTTTGTAAGGGTGTCAGGGACAAGGTGCAAAAAGGGTCTCATGTTCTCATGACAGGATTGAACAGGATTGACCCCAGATGCCATTCATGTCCAACACATCTTTTTAAGTTGAGGTTCACCACACATGCGTATACCGTCCTTTCAAAGAATATTTGATGCCTCAGTCACACATGCAAATACAGTCGTCCCAACAAGTTTTTTAAGTTTCAACCACACAGGCACGGATGATGGTGCCAAAGAATATTTGTAGATGCAATCATGTAGGCACATACGGTCATCCCAAAGCATATTTAAAACTCCAACCAAACAGGTTGGCTCCTGCAAAATGTGAAATAAGGCTGCCCACCTGCACCATTCCCCCACAACCATTCAATGTCAACATATAATCAGAGAAGCAGGACTAGTGAAAATGATCAAGAATTCAGAATTGTTGGAGGATACCTCAAAATGTACCACTCGTAATGTAAAATTAGAAAAATCTTAAGGACCTCATAAGGTAAACTAAGAAATAAAGTCAAATGATGGAACATCTGCTGAATGTCAAGAATAAATATCTGATGAAAACAGAAAAGGTACGTTTATCACCGTTGGAGAAGACGTGGTGAAGAGTTTTTGTCAGCTTGGAACAAGAGAAATAAGCCTAAACGAATTTAATGATGTTTCTTTTCTTCTGTAAACAAAGACCACATTTGTCTAGACAGCGTTTTTAGATCTGAGGCATCTAGTAGTTATTGGAAGCAGAAAAATACAAACAAAGAAAGCTATCCTTGACTAAATCAAGCTTCACCTCTTACTATAAGAAACTAAAGTTCTTATTTTAAACCTCTTATGAGAAGAGACAGTTTACCGGAGTGACTATTATGCTTGAAAAATGTAAGAAAAGCGAGTCAGTGGAAGGCCAAAAAACAACAAGATGGATGCAATCAGCCGAATCATGAACACACAATTAAGTAGCCTGAAGACCCAAACAGAAGACAGGATATTCTAGAGGAACACCATCCATATGAACCCCAGTCCTTAGAGCTGAAGACTTAATAGCAAATAATAAATCGATGCATTTCGTCCAGTAAATGCAAAGTGTGTTTAGGGTAAAAATATCAACTGTGGATTTGATCTGGCAATCTTTTGAACCCCTTCATTCAGTGCTCAGCATCTTACCACTGAGTGGAACCTCTACCAAGCCATTTATGGTTGAGGACAGATGACCATGTAGCTGCGTTCTAAATACTAAATACTATAATTAAATCACAACAAACAGCGATAATTCTCTTGAAGCCTTTACACATATCTGCGGTGTGTTTTGCTGACAACCGATCAAAAATCTGGAATTTCGCAAAAATTCAAGATGAGCTCCAATAAGAAGCAATGCCAAAAATGCATTTAATAATAATAATAATAATAATACATTTCAAGAAGAACAATAGTGTGATTGTGGAATGAAGCTCTTGAAGCTGCAAAATCATGAAGCGCTAAAGTTTGCTTCATTAAATGTTCTGCGAGTTCTGACCATGCCTTCAGTAAGTGACCATGTAATTGGAAAGACTGTGTGACTGAAGGAGGAGAGAAAGTTCTTGGGAGCTTTTACTTTGAGCTGAAAAACTGACCCACCCATTTGAGAGGAAAGTAAAGATAGAACTGAGGAACAGGGAAAACTAGGATGGAGGCCTGTTGTGAAAATAAAAGGTAAAGATTGGAAAGTTAATAAAATGTAAAAGTGCCTGGGTCTCTAAACTTCAGGTAATTACTTCAGAGAATAGCCAAATATTATCTGGTATACTTGTGTGCAGGGGCGCCGCCAGAAATCTTGGGCCCCATGAAAGATTAGGATTATTAAAATAATATTACTAGCCCCTATTAGGGCCCCATTTCAGTGCCGGGCCCCTAGAATCGTTCTAACCTTTCCCCCCCCTGGCTAATCTTTCCCCCCCTGCTTGTGTGGAGATTATTCTGGAGAGAAAGTCCTTCCAGTTGAAGAGTCCTGATCGAAGAGCAGATACCTCTGCACCTTTCCAGGTTCATTCAGGCTTGGATTGCATGTCATGTATTATAGTTTGTGAATTACAACAGCAGACTTTTCACATAGAGAAAATGCCCCTTTAACTTTGGTCAGATTGGACTGCTAACCCCTGCATGAACTCCTAACCTGATTTTGGAAGCTGCAATCCTGCTTAGACACTTCATGCATCGTTAACTAATTGGATAGGGATCTGAAATGTAACTAATTGAATGGCTATCTGAAGCAAATTCCAGGGGAGATGTCCTTTGCATGCAATACAAAAAACAGATTTCCATCTGACCAGGTATAAACAGAAAAAGGATATATATATAGGTTCTCAAGATATAAGATGCACAAAAGTGATCCTACATTATTTCTGAATCTTTATCTAGCATATTGTAGGCACTGCGAAAAATCCTTTGAATCATTACAGACTTCTTAGGTACTTCTTCTTTAAGTTGTTGATCCCTCTCAGGCTCAGGGGCATTAGACTAACAATTCTGAAAAGCTTAGGCCAGGGGTATTCAATTAAAAGTCACCGAGGTCCAGTTATTACGTTTCGTCCCAGTCGAAGGTCCGAACTGAAGTCCATCTTGTGTCTTATAGCCTTCCCCTATGTCCAAATTTTCATATAGTTTATTCAAAATGTATTGTTCATTTCCAATGCAGAAAATGAAGTGAGTGCACAACTAACTCTTTTACCATAAATAGAAGGAGTTCCAGGCAAATACATTTAAGTTACAAAACACATTCCATTATCGATCAAAACGTGTTGTAAACTTTTTGTTTTTTTCCTCGGGTCGGGTCGGGTTTTGGGTCAGTATCTAAGTGTAGTTTTGCGGGTTGGGCGGGGGGGTTTGGATCTCCTGACGGGTCGGTTTTGGCGGAGTTTAAAAAAGCCGACCTGCGGAACACTGCTACAGATGATAGTGAAGTAAGAGCCAGTTGGGAGCCAGACTGGTCACTCGGTCCGGATGCGGACCGCGGTCCACCATTTGGTGATGCCTGGCTTAGACTAACATTCCTGTAAAGGCAACACCACCAGATTTAGTATAACATTGAAGTAAACGCTCTTATTTTTCAGAGGATGTTTTATTGTTTGCATGATACGGTGTAGTTTTAGCCTTTTCCCTCATTTGCATGTACAGTTAATAACCGAACACATCTCCAGAACGAGTAACACCTGTTTTGATGTTTTAATGATCTTCTCAAACATGTTGATTCACACGCAAGTCAACAAATCATGCATGTACACCCACTCTGTTGATTAAATTAGGCAAACCTGTGTGGACCGAACACGATGACAAACACTGCAACTAAAATAGTAGGTTATGGGATATGAAAATAATATTTAATACATATAATGTGCAAATAATGACCCAATATTCATTGTATGTGTCAGTCAACCCACAGGGATGTGCTACAGTTATCGAGCACATTAAAAAAAACCAGAATCAAACACATGGTCTATTTAAAACGTTTTCAGGTTTGGCTTCAGGAACCACAGCATTTGTTGAACCAATCAAGCAAAATAATATTTCTTATTTCTAAGAGCGTAAAGTCTAAAGCTAAATCAACCCTAGCTTTAACCAAAGTAAGTGGCACGCCAATGTGAAATCCTGCCTGGCAGCAATAATTATTACGATATTTTTCATTCTTTTGTGAGCAAGAAGATATTATTTGACTCGTTAATCTGATCCGAAGTTTAGCAAATACTCAAGCAGTTGTCTTTATATAATTATACGTAAATGCTCACATTGCTCCTGATGACCTGGAGGCCTCATGCAGCTGCTGCTTCTTATAGCAAGAAACAGCTTTTAAAAAGCTGTTAAAAACACCTGAAGAGCTACAGTCATGTGAAAAAATTAGGACACCCTTTGAAATCATGTGGTTTTTTGTAACATTTTTAATAAATGGTTATTT
>JBBMFX010583246.1:0-13903 GCA_037832545.1 Rhabdalestes septentrionalis | reverse complement strand
TGTATCGCACACCAATTCAGCTCATAGTATAGTAAACTCACAGGCACTCCCCAAATAACCCAGATACATTCCGACTGCACTACATTGCACTCCAAACCAATAACCCTGAAACTGAGGCACGTGATGTCCATTGATTTGGTGGAAAACCATTAAATGGATAGCATCAATGCAAATTGCAGGGTTTCCATTTACAGGTCTATGTAAGCCCGACTGGGCTGAACATTTTTCTAAGATTCTCCCACCGGAACACGAAGATGAAAAAATTTTAAGGCTTAGATAAAGTTTCAGACTTGGGCCCATACTCCAACTCTCTCGGACAACACGAGTTCACAAAACACATACAGGTAAGCATTAAATTACCAGAAGAATTTGCATATACATTTTTTATATAATTACATGGCTGAGAATCTCTGGACCTGTCCATTTAATGGGGATGATGGAACAGTACATTAAAATGATAAAACAGGGAACTTTTTTTTTTAACTAGGAAGAGGCCATCTGTAAAATATTGGTGGCAGGCAGAACTGCGTAGCACAAACAAAACATTCTCATAAGGTTCTTATGTATTTGAGTAGAAAAGTTAAACAACACACACTACACCAATACAGGTATTCTGTAAACAGTTATTTTTACAGCGATATCTCCTCTGTAATGCTGAAAGTTATCTTCTCTGCTATGCTATACTGCTTGTCCCTGCTCATCATCCATCTGACTGGAGTTGGTTTTGTTTTGAGGATTCTTAAGTGACAGAATTTCCAGAATTTTCAGGAAAGTATCACAGTCTGGGGAAAAACAATTCCGCTGAAAAGAAAGAAAAGAAAGATACAATCAGCGATCGAAAAATCACAAGGTGCTTAAGAAGTGAATAAATGCTGAAAAATGTGAAAAATGCTGATAAATAGCACAGTCTTTTGAAGGTAGTGCTGGTAGACATAATAGACATTTCCAGATCCAAACAGTCCAGAACAGACAGCAATCAGAACCTGTGCATCTGTATATCTTAGCTTAACAGCTTAACAAATTTGCAAGTGTAATATTAAAAACATTTTGTGCAATTTTCACACATCTAAATGCTGCACTTTGACAAACAACAACACCAAACCTGTGATTTTTGAGTTCTAAATGTTGAGCTCTAAATTTTTAGAAGATATACTAATTGGTCACACCCTCGATTACAATTGGCTGTTACTTAGAAGGGGGCTGGACTGCGTGCTCTCACATGCCCTCACCAACATGGAGGATTTGCCCTAAATGACTTTTTAAATTTAAATCTGAAAATATATCTCACAATCTACATGTCAAACTTCACAGATAGGGCTCGGTGATATCTTTCCAATAAACATTCGTTTACCATAAAATCAATGGTGCCTAGATTCGCTAAAGCCTAAGTTTAAACAAACTAATGCAAACATTATCAGATTGAATTTCACTCAAAATTGGAAACCTCATATTCTGAAAAAAAAAAAACCTATTTAAAAAAAAATAAAACAAATTGTAACACTTTTAATGGCCTTAAATTTGGCCATTTTGATTGATCACTTTTGAACACTTTTTAAAATACCACAGACACCCTTTATTATCAGAGGGATAGGTGTGTTCAGTAATGCATAATTTCAAACAGTATGTAGTGCTAAACCAACATTATAGCAGATGTGAATGGGAACCTCACTTTGAGAGAAAGGCGTAGGAGACCTCCTTCACTTTGGGCAGCCACGGATGACAAGAACTTCTGAAGTGACATTTCTGTCAGTTGGTTACCTGAATTCATAAAAAGGGATCCCATTAATCTCAGAACACTCACTGACATCCATACCTCTGCAAAAAAATGTCTATCACATGATTTAGACACAAGTCACATTTTTCCCCCCCGATTTTCCAGTTCATTAAAATAAAAATTAACCAGTTCACGTTCATAGTTTATTTTTAACATTTTGAATGAAGTTCACAGCTCAAAAATGAACTAGTTCACATTCATATTGTTTGTTGTTGTTTTTTAACGAATGAACAGACATAAGTTTCATTTAAAAACAATTTTGAGGATCATAACACATAAGGATCGCATCATGTCATGGTGAAAGTGGAAAAATGAGGTGCAGGTAGACTGTATATGGATTTTTTTATTTAAAAAAAACTAAAAACCATTTTGTATTTTTTAAAAACATATCAAACTAGTACAGCCCAAAACCCTCAAGCATCTGTATTTAGCTGTAGTAAACATAAAACTCTTCCGTTGATAATCTTATTTCCCATGTGTATTTCTGCCAAGGCGTGCTCTTGTGCTAGCCTGCTACTAAGAGCTGATTCTTTGTGGTGAATCAGAAGAACCAACTCCCATCAAGTGAAAGCAGCTCCCCACATTTAGATCAATGCACAAAGCATTAATATTTGCCAAGTTAGGCTAAAATATGAGGCTACAGATGATAATAATCTAAGAGCTCTTTGGGAGCCAAAAGGACGGACTTTTCTTTGGGAGCTGTGCCACAAGAACCGGCTCTCTGAAAAAAGCCAAACTTCACATCACTATAGCCTGGGAACGTAGAACGTCAACTGCGTTCAATCTTGCGAGAGTGAAATTCACTCAGGGTTACATTCATAATTTGTAAACCAACTCGTTCAGTTCAGCGTTCATGAAAAATAGGAACGTGTTCAATGAACGCCGTTCACTGAACGCATTCATGCACAACACTTCTACCAATATTGGTGTTTCCGCCAAGTCAGGTGAAGAAAACCCCTGCATTTTCTCCAACTGTTCTGAAGTAAGGAAGGTCTTAACAAGTTTATAAATATTTTCAAATTGTTCTTTTTAATATTTATTTACATTTATAATTTTTCTGTCTGTTGTGATTATCCATTTTAGTCATAGAAAAGTTAATTTAATGTTCTTCCACATGCTACTAACATGCTATAATTACATTATATTACTGTTAACATTATGTTAAGTATTGAGAAAAAATTATATTTGCTGACGAATTCCTGCTGTCTTAGGATTCATCTCAGAATTTCACTTGGCACCCAAATGTCCAGACAGTTGAACAAAGTGACATGTTCACACTTGTGTTTTAGTATTAGCTGTGTCTGACTGACCTGAGAGGTTCAGAGATAAAAGTGACAAGTTTCCTGGATGAATGACTTTTCCATCAATGTGCTGTATGCCAGGATCCAACAACGGGCTCTCTGCCTCGACTACTTCTTCTGTCTAAGACACACAAACACAGACGCAGCTTATTCAAGACACATACTGTACAGGATCACTTTTTACTGCCCATATCATTTCATTGTAGGCAAAAGCCACAGACCAAACATTCCCTAACAGACACCAACATTTGAATGTTACATTTTTCCTAAAATAAGAGCTCATAAGTGAAAAGAACCAATGTAAACTGAGGAGAACTACTACTTTTACTTATCTGCTCCTGATTATGTACGGATCAACCATCTCCATATTCTTCTATCCTCTGCATCTTCCTTTCTCACACCACCTGTCTGCATGTCCACCCTCATCCATAAACCTCCTACTAGGCCTTCCTCTTCTCTTTCCTGCAGCTCCATTCTCAGCATCTTTCTCCCAACACACTCAGTGTAAACTGAGGAGAATACTCTAAAATAATGTAAACTCAAAAGAGAATTCTAGAACAAAGTAAAGGTAGAGATGGATCTGGTACACCAATGCAACATTTGGATTTGTTGGTGATTGCTGAAGAATATTTAGGTTTGGAGTTGGGGTGCTCTGGATTCCAACAAACTGTCATATTAGAGGTTCCATCATGTTTTTTGTAATAAAGCAGTTTAAAGCATTGAGCACATATTAGGAGCACACATTACAATGAAGCAGAATCCACAGTAAACAGAGGTTATTTACATGTAATAGTCTCAAATGCACAGCAAAAATAAAGCTTGCTTTATTCTAAAGGCTAAAAAGAGACAAAAACACAGAAAATAAATATAAAAACACACCTTCTGTACACAGCTGATCCATTCCTGGGGGGATGAAAATAAGTTAACTTCAAAGAAAATAAATTTGCAGTCTTTTTGGAATTGTGTTTGTGTCCTGATCAAGGGGAACAAAATATCTCACTTCTTGCTCTAGTCCTGACAGGCGCTTGTCTTTCACTCCTGACTTTCCTCCTCGACCAAGCGGAGGCACCTTAGTGTCTGAGAACATATATATTAACACATGTATGTATAAAGTGACATTTGATTTATTACATTTACAAAAATATTGTAATGCTCCCCCTATCTTTTCAAGTTTCATCGCCTGTTGTATTTTATATTTCCTTTGTTAACTCTGTCCATCTGCCTTTGTTTATGTGTCTGTATTACATGTATGTTTTGTTTTGGGTTTGGCCCCACCCTAGCCCTTCCCCCTTGTTGTCCTGTTCGCCTGTATCTTGTTCCAGTTTCCTACCCTGCCCAAAGGTTACCCATTGTCTGGTCAGTATAAATGTGTTAATGTCTTGGTGTTCTTTGGTTTGTTTTTGCTTGAAGTCTGTTCTCTCCGTTAATGTCCTATGTTGACTTTTTGTTTGGTGTTTGTCTCTGAAATCTATGCTTTTGGCTGGCACACCTCGGTTCATCTCTGTGTACTGTTTCCTGTTTTTTCCGGATTACTAAACTCTGTTAACTTCCTCTCCAAAATACCTTTCTTGGTCATCTTGGATTCCTCTTTTTTCCCCGCAGTGGCTGGTGTCTGATTTACAGCTGGCTTCTCTTCCTTCTTGGGGGCAAGGAGACATGTTTAAGTTTTAGGCTTCAACTACACTCAAGATCATTTCTGAATATTTGGGGGGCTTAATCATCTACAATATTAACCCATACCAATAATTACTTTGTATAGAAGAAAGAATACTTGATTAATTTTGATAAAGAATGTCCAAAAATCTCTGGATTCAGTAGGCTTTTTGAACATTTTAAACCAAATGATAAAATACATATGCCAGGCCCTCTTGTAGCTCAAGGGCCATATGTGGCTGCCGATAAAACAGGCTGCAGTTATACTCTCTACTTGATCAGTTAAAGCTTTTGTTGGTTACTTTTGTTACTGTAGTACTGTATATAAAGGCACATTCATAGCAAGGTGGTCAAATAAGAAGCATGAAGTACTCGTTATTTTGCTGATCAAACACTTAAAATTTCAGGAATGAATAATAGTACTATTTAGCATCATAAAGGTTTCACTTACACTAAGTCAGCGTGAAACCTTTGGATTTTGGGCTCATTTTCCTTTGTTTACGAATGGGAAATTGCAATTAGAAATGGAAATATAAAAGAACCCAAAATGATAGCTAATTTACTTGGAACCAGTCAAGGTAAACGAAAGCGGTTTGGGTTTATGTTGGGCAGAAATGTGGGGTGGAATGTGAAAAATCTGACCAGAACCTTAATATACAAAACACAGTTTATTCATCGGTTAAATTTGAATATCAATTAATTAATTAGAACATGTAAACAAATGATGTCGTGAATCATCGCTTTGCAACATGACTTTTGCAGGCAATGTCATGGCCAGAAGGCCAAAAGGGAACAAGGGATACCAACGGAAAATTAAAAAAGAATATCCAAAATAAAACCACAAACACTAAAAAAACCCAGGGTCACTGGGGAAATAACTTAAATTGGAAGGGGTGGAAGAAGAAGTGATAGCGGTGCTAGGCCAGAGACAAGGGAAGTAAACAAATCACATGTGGTGAAAAATGCAGAAAGGAGGGACCACGAGAACCCAAATGAAAGAAGGTACAGGACCCAGTGGGAGGAGCACGGTCACAGGACAGAGCAACAGAGAGGGAATATTTTCCCCCAGGACTTTTTTATAAGCTTGATTCCACGTGTGGTGGATGGTTTTATATCTTCCCAATCTCCTGGGTCCATTTTTAAACCCTGATGCGGCATTTCAGCCCAGCCCAGTAGAATCATTACAGCCATTTGGTGAGCTTCACTTTTAAGAGATGGCTAACATGATTGAGTTTTGAGAGACAATAAAATAGAAATAAGCTGCTGAGAGGGTGAGTGTGTACCTTTTTCTTAGAGGCACTCCTGGATCCTTTACTTATGTGCTCCAGTGATGAGCTGCTAGCGACGGATGTAGGGTCTGCACTGACCACATGAGAAGGCTTAAAAATGAGAGGGGGAGGAATGAGAGTTATGGAGGAGGGTAGTGCCATCAAGAATATTGATATCAGAGAACCCCCAGGATTTTAAATCTTAAATTTAAGACTTTTAAAAACCACTTTAAATGAAATTTAGGACCAGTGTCACATCGTTCCTGGCATAGGAAGGAAATAATTGAAAATAAATTGATCAAATTGAATCATAAAAATAACTTTTTTGAACAATATGTTCTGAGATCTAGAGTCTTCAAAGATCTGCAGCAATGTCTTAACATAACATCAGACAGTTTTGGCTTCTTTTTCTATTGAAGCAATGTTTTTATTCCACTGTTTTCTGACCTTTTTTTAGCTACTATTAGCAAATCAGATACCTCATGACAAACTACTGTTCTATTGTTCTATTCTGACTGTGGACTCTGATGATAAATGCATCATGCAAATTCATGCAGATGCTCTGTAATGAGTCAACTTGTCCTGGTGTTATAGTGGTAAGTCCTAGTATAAGTCTTCCTCTCCAGAGCCATGCTTGGTGTCCCACTGATGCACTTGCCACCTACAGCCCTAAGTGCACAGAAATTCATTCAGAAAAGTTCTAAATAATTGCCTCACCCAACAACCGTCTTATTGTTTCACTAATTTTAATTTGTAGACATGCTGTGTTTATGTAATGAATTTTTGAATACCACAGTCTGGCAATTTTTTAATTAGAACAAAATTCCTTCATTCGCTGAACAGAAATCATTTGTTTATTTGAATGCTTACTTTGGAAAAATTAATCTGCCTATTGCAACGAATGCAACTATTATCCCATCAATGTTTAATATTGAAGTATCATGACAGGTTAACAGGAAAGGGAAGAAAAGAATGCACTGGGCTAGAGGATACATGGCCAGATTTCTGCAAACATGGTTGTAGAATCTGACTACATCATGCACTGAAATGCAGGTGTCATTTTAAAAAAAAACCAGAAAAATCAACATATGAAAAATAACAGTCAAAAGATTCCTCACCGATTGGTCCCTCTGAGTTAACTGTCTCCTTCTCTCAACGACCTCTTCATGTGTTAAAGCAAAGGGCCCAAGCACCTACAGGGAATGGGAAAAGCCTGTTGACCAGCATGAGGAGTTTTTGAATCTGGTTACTTCTGCCAAAAAGTTCAACCAGGTCAGATTCAGATCATCCAACAGGTCAGTGATGTAAAACATAACCCCAAATACATACAAAAGTCGTTCAGTTTTTGACATGGCCATCTCAGTACCCCGATCCCAATGAAAACATGAGGGATGACTTTGAGAGGGTCTGTGTTGAGGAGTGTTTTCACTTTTGCTCTGTATTCTCCAGTCTCATTAGGCATTAGAGGAGTACTCACTGCTGTTAGCAAACAGAGGGTGCACAACGTACAACAGCCAATAACTGTGACCTTTGACAACTTCCAAATTTTTGCTTTGTAATTTGTAGACTAAATTTAATTCAATTTAAAGGATTTTTAAAAAAATATATATATGTTTTTTTAAATATATAATTATGGAGCTGACCCCAAATTTGACTATGACCCATACAGGACAGTGGAATATAGTACAAATTATTGTGCCATCCTGGTAGTGAGAAAATCTTAGGTTCCCTGCTGAGACGGCTGCTCTGTGTGGGGTTTCCAGACTTCAGTCCATTATGGACAATGTGGACCACCCACTCCACAGTGTGGTGATCCACAGGGGGAGTACCTTTAGCCACAGACTGACCAGCCACAAACTTCTCCCTCAGTCACACACCAACACAATAATATGTTGCTGCTACTTTTTAATTGGTTTAACAACTCATCAGTATTAATAACATCACAAAGTGAAGAATATGTGCACTATTTGCTGTGACATGCAACATGCTATGTGCAATACTGTCCTCCACATGGCTTTAATCAGTGCATCACGATGACAATATTATGTGCAATATAAATGCTGTACTCTAGATACTAATGTAACATGTGCAATATCTCTATAAATTTTTTGTATTTTTTCTTTCAGCAAATCTTTATTTTATTCAGATTATATTTATTTTTCTGGGTTTATTTTGTGAGATTTAATTTAGACTTGTATTAGACCTGATTTATTTATCCTAGTATAGTAGTAATCTTATAGTAGCATAGTATAGTAGTAACCTTTTTCTTAATTTACATTGTTCTGGTGTCTCGTGTTGGTCTGTGTCTGTGTAATGTGGCAGTCACCACAAACAACTTCCTTTAGGATAAATAAAGTTTTCTGATTCCGTGTTCTCCATGTGTGGGTTTTCACTAGATTCCCCCTACAGTCCCAGGGCTTGCCCCGTGTGTGTATTCCCTGCAATGGACTGGCAACCAAGATTTCACTGACCACAAGAACTCACCTGACCACAGCAGCTACCATGGCAGATTTAACTGACACAATGCAAATATATATAAAATTATTAGATACTGTTTGAATGTATACTTGTGCAACAGGGTAATCACCAAAAATATTAATTCTCTGAGCCACCTCATGAGTTTCTAATGATGTTGGCAGTTAGTTGGATGATTTTGTGTTTAAAACAGGGGGTGGGTGTCCCATGGTTTTAAAACCACTTAACAAAGCTGCTCGCATTTAACTCTACATGGAATGAAGAAACCAATAACAGCATAACCTGCTGCACCTATTAATAGACTCAGATCATTTAAATTTTCATGAAGATTAAGATGATTAAAACATGTACCTCAGCCACACCGATTGCCCCTGCGTCTGTGATATGATTGTTAGCTAGTGAAAGATACAACAAAGATCGGTTGAGTCGCAGCCCCTGAAAAAGTTTGAGAAAATAGATCATGTAGACTGGTAGATTGGTAGATGATGTTCAAACACACTATATGAACAAAAGTATTGGGACATGTGGCCATTGCATCAAGAGGGACTATAATGACATTGGTTTCAAATACAGTACATATACTTCGATATGGAGTTTGCAGTATAACAGCTTCCAATCTTGAAATGCTTTCCACACAGAAAACCTTGCTTTGAGTACTGGGGCACAGTCATGCTGGATTAGAAAAGGTTCCTTTTCAAAGTGTGTCTTGGTGTGCTGAAGTATTGAGATTACCCTTCACTTTAAGTAAGAGGCCACCTGAATTCAGTAATTAAGAGGTGCAACCCAGTACTTTTGTCAATTTGGTGTATAATTCAACACAAATTTCAGAAAATATTCAAATAAATTGAGCCAGGCAATCACCTAATACTATATATATATATATATATATACATATATATATGGGGTGGAGCTGAATCTGGATACGGTAAAAATAACGAATACGTTATTTTGGACAAATACTTTTTTTTTTTTTAATTGTATTTGGGAACCCACCGTCCCCCGTCAAACACTTGCATGGTTAGGGCACTCACTCTGCTGTCACAGCATCATGGGTTGATCCCCCAAACAGCTAAGAACCTCTGAGGTACCCCGAGTAAGGTACCATCCCCACACACCGCTCCCCGGAACACTCCCCACACACTGCGCCCCACGCGCTGCTCCCCGTCCCCACACACTGCTCTCCAGGCGCAGAATTCATGGCTGCCATGGCTTCACTTGGTGAATGGGTTTAAATGTAGATGGAATTATTGAATTTTACTCAACTACAAATACAAATACGAATAATAGATATACACTTTAACTTTAACTTTTAGATATTCTGCCTTTTAGATATTCCGCCTTGTTTGCGCGCTGCATTATTGAATTTTACTCAAATACAAATACGAATAATTTTCCCTTTTAACAAATATAAAATACAGATACGAATAGCGGCCGCTCTGCACACCCCATATATATAAATTTTATAAAGAATAGAATAACAAATAAATAAATAAAAGTACTCTCAGCACCTGTGCAATAAGAGTGGCACCTCCATCTCCGACAGAATTGAAGGCCATGTTGAGTGTGAGGAGATTCTTATTGGCAGAGTTTGCGGTGGATAGAGCTGAACCAATCAGTTGTGCTCCCTCCTCTCCTATACGATTGTTTCGCAATGACAGGTGGGTTATCCTAGAGGTGATAGGAAACAGCACTGTTTTATATTAAAACAGATTTAATATAAACATAATCAGTGATTCCTAACTTTTGAATGGTAGAGTACGTACTACATCAAGTCCAGTTAAGTCAAGTAGGTTTATTGTCATTGCAACCACATACACATTACGCTGCAAAATGAAATAATGTTTTTTCAGGACCATGGTGCAACCAGAAGAGCAAAGTAGAATGCAAAAGTGTGCATAGCATTAGAATATTGTTAGCATTAAAAATGAGTAAATGGAAGGAAAATAATAGTAAAGAGAATATGGATGAAACTTAAGAAGGACTTAAGTGTGCATAGGACAGGACTGCAAAATATATAACTTTATATATGTAGTAGGGGTGTAACAGTTCACAAAAATCGCGTGGTGTCATAGTTCGGTATGTTTTCGGTACACTAAAAAAAGCCAGATTTCTTTGACTTTTTTTTCACTTTTTATTTATTAAGACAATAAAAAAGTATGATCTTGTTTTTTTTTTTACTTTATACAATGGTGGAGCTTTACCCATTTCTGGGGTTTCTTTTCAGTAGCAAATAAAACCTCCTTTATTAGCAAACACAAAAAGCTCCTGATAATAATAAATGGGCAACCCCTACCTCAGCAAAGAAGGAACACAAGTCATGATTTCTCAAAAGGAACATAAACATAAAAGTTAACCAGCAAGTAAGACAAAGCAGAAGACCCTATATATACCCAACTAAGACCCAACACACTTATTAACTCAAATACCACCCAGCTGGTCCCTTAATTTAATAAAACAAGCCCTGCTGTCAAAATCCAAATGGAACACAAAAACAAAAGCAAAACTGACACAGGGGGCTATCCCAGCATGCACTGCTCCCACAAGGGACGCTCTAATTGTTGTTGTTTATTGTTGTTGTGGGGTTATTTTGTGTATATGGTGGGAAACGATGTTATTGTGGTTATTTGGTGTGTTATTGTGTGTTTGGGAAAGTGTTTTGGGAGGGTTTGTGTTTTAATTTAGTGGTACAAAGGCTACTGTTAACGTGAATCCTGGTAGTCCTGTGCACATAAGCTTAGCTCCAGCATTGCACTGAATTTGGCTTATGCAGGTGATGGTGCTAATGTGCCACGCTGCTATTTTAAATGAATGATTGGGAACATTCTGCAAGGATGTTTAAGGATTCTCAAGGTGGCACCACCACCTTCACGTCTGCGGCAAAGCAAATATCCCCTATAATAATTTATGTAATTTTTTTTCAAACTTAAAAGTACTTTATGAATAGTTTGGTTTGTATTGCATACCAAACCAAAAGCCTCGTACTGAACAGTTCAATACAAATATGCGTATCGTTACACCCCTGATATGTACATATATAAATATACACTTTTTCAACAGTATTATATAGTAGCTACTGCTACTGCCCAAACCACTTAAATTTCAACTACAAAATAACAACATATCTTCATTTTAACAAAACCATTTAAAGTACTCACATACTGTCCTCTCCGATTAGTATATGATAACTCTGTTCTGGAATCGGGTTTCCCTCTAATATGATGGTTCTACCTCAGACAAAGAAAGAGCAGAGAACAGAGTGTCTCCCCAGTTAGTTTTAAACATTTTTACATGACCATTTTCCAACCACTCTTTATTCCTAAGAAATAACCACACTGATTTTGTTGATCCATGCAAATTAGTATTGTTCTGATTGACTGCTCTGTATTGTAAGTTCTTTTCGAAAATGAAAAAATGTGGCTCTCCACACAAATAGTCCCTTGTCAGTCACCTGAGATTTGAGCACAAAGAAATGGTGTTCTTCAAAGAAGTCAAGACACGATGGGTCAGTCTGGCCTGCCACATCCTGTAAAAAAATATTTAAATGAACAGTGTAGCTTCCTCAATAAAAACATATATATATTTCACTTACGTGTTCAGGTACTCACTTCAGAATCTGTAAGCTGCTTAGGGATGGTAATATCTTACACAGCACTTCAGCCATTTTTTCATCCACCCTCCAACCTGAACAGTAAACACAAATCACAGCACTCACCTTTAAGAGCCTCACAAAAAAAGAAGTCTTCGATTTTAAGCTTATTATCATTATGTAAAGGGTTCATATGATCCTGAATATGAAAATCCTCAACTTCCACAGAGGTGACACAGCATCCAGTTTTCATCCCGTGAAAATCCAGTGAAAGCAACATAATGAGTTTATATAGTGTATTTTATAGTCAATGGTTACAACTCCTTCACGATTGCCTTTTTCCCAATCTCATTTTCTATAACAACATTTTTCTGTACATTTTTGCTTTCAAAAGAAACATGGGCTTTGCTGGTGCTTTTGTTAGTGTGATTAATTTGTTCTCAAACAAGCATTATTCTGTTTAATAGGATGAATTACATGTGTCTTCCTTATAAATTTGATTCTGTGTTTTGTGGATAGACAAACTGACAGTTTCAGCAGCTTCTATTAACTTTTATCAAGAATTGATGTATTGATGTAAATTGGCATTTAAAAGCTCGATTTGAATGAGACAGTAATGCCGTGAGGCAAGTAAGATGTTATTGCATGATCCAAAAGCCTGAATGCTAAACAATAAGTAACAAGAACACAAATTAAAAAAAAAGGTGTCTCATGCAAAATTACAAAAACATAGGATGGTCCAAAGGTAGGCAGAACAGAAAGCACCACAGAAAGAAAGAGGGGAAACAAACACGTTTAACAAAAATACAAGAGCACCAGCACAACAAGAAATGACCATAACCAGGTTTTATGAACAGCAGAATGGTTAATAACTCCAAGGTTATGGGTTTGACTTTCACTTGGTGAATGGTTTATGTGAGTTGCAGGTAACTACATGGTGTTCACCTACAGTGAAATTTTGTCTCAAGTACCTTTCACAATCAGGCTAGTGTTGTGATTAAATGCTATGTAAAAAGTTAAAAGCTTACAGTTCAGGTAGTACCCACCAACAAACTGAAATGAAATACTGACAGACAATCTTGACTGCTCTAGGTCTTAGGAACATGTAGTATGATGTTTGTGAATGGGCCTAAAGCTGTAATGTTACTAAACTGTGTTTGAGAGTTTTATGACTTACCAGATATAATGGTTCTCATTGCCTTCTGAGAGTCCTCATTCTCCACCTGAATGCAAGGTTTGGGACACCATGTCACAGTGTGTCCAAATTCCATCATGTTTTGGTTGTCTTCTAAAATGACAAGTGGAAGACAACTGTCATTTAAATGTAGGTTAAAAAAACTAATTTTCTATATTACAAAGACAACACCCAGGAAATTAATGAATAGCACTAAATTTCACAAAACCACCAATTCTCCAGAAAGGGCCTTTAGAATGAGTTAATCAAATTTGCAGTCATGCCATGGACGTTTTCAAATCTAAAACACCTAGGCAATAGATCGGAGGCATCTGAATTTCCAAGACAAAATATATGGACAGAAATATTAGGATGCACCTGTTTTTTAGGGTTTGGTCTAAGCCCAAGGGCAATCTCATTTCTAAGACTTTTTGGACAACGCCATGCCTCCAACTTTGTGGACGTTTGTGGATGTTGAAGAAGGCCTGGCTCACAATCTCCATTCCAGTTCATCCCAAAGGTGCTGGATGGGGTTGAGGTCGAGACTGTTTGGTCTAGTCAAGTTCTTCTGCACTGAACTCATCCGACAACGTCTTTAAAGGGACAGTTCACTCAAAAATGAAAATTTGATGTTTATTTGCTTACCCCCAGGGCATCCAATATGTAGGTGAC
>JBBMFX010583236.1:0-13903 GCA_037832545.1 Rhabdalestes septentrionalis | reverse complement strand
GAAAATTGAGCATGCACGAAGGATGTTCAGGTCTCAGCTTCAGGTTTGGTAAACATTCAGAGAATGTGGTGCATGTGTGAAAAAGACTCATGCTAAGCAGGTCATCTGCAAGACCAAACAGGCCACAGCTGGCAGGCTGAGTTTCAGCTGCTCTCGGTCAGTCTCACTCTGCAAGTTTCAGAGAGGAAATGCAGCTCATGGGGGCTTCAAGAAAGAGGTGGAGTCTGACCAAACCTGCCAATAACCTCATCCTTCCAAGGGACATCACGGCACACTCTAAAAATGAAGTTAAATAACTGTACTGCTGAATGTAATCATGCTACATGTTTCCATTTGATCAATCAAGTGTAAAATCAGCCTTTAAAAGTTATTTGACATATGTTCAGCTTCTAAGCCAAACAATTCCATTGGTTAATATATGGTTTTCAGTAAAGCTCTCTGACATATTCGTTATGCAAAAGGTCAATATATTTCACACTCTTTATCAAGTGATCACATTTATGTTAAATATTTTTCCTTAAGGCCCTTCTTATAGACTGAAGACAGTTAGAAGCGCAACAAAAACATAGGACCTTGTTATAGCATGACCAATTATTTACATTTTGTATATAATCTATATACATACATGATAGATAATAGATAAATATATACACACACACACATATATATAAATATATATGCATGTATGTCTATGTGTTTTTATCTCCCATATATATCTGATATATCTTTGCATATAGAGTATAGAGAAAGAGAAAGAGAGAGAGATAGATATAGGTATATAGATAGATTATATAGATATAATCTGGTCACATGAGATTTCTCTAAAGAAGAAAAGAAGGGGGGGAGGGTTCTTCTACTGCATCATGCAAAGGACCCTTTTTGGAAGCTATATCTGTAGCAGTGTATGAAAGTTCAGGTTTCTATTTAATTCACCTTTTAAGCAAATAAAACCCACTTAACCAGAATGACATGTTACCTTTATTTATGTCCCATGTGTAAAAAAGGAAACTGTTTCACAACCCTAAACCATAGCATAGATTAGACCCTCTTAGATGTTGTGCTACCTGCAGAGGCTTAAACATGTAAAAAATTGTGTTGCATGCAGAAAGTTGATTTTTGAGCAAGATCATTTGAAATAAGTTGCTGCAAGTCAGAAAGAGAGAAGAGGAGAAGTGGCTTTGAATTAACTGACAGGCCAGTCTGAAACTTACTGAGTTTGGCTGGTTGTTGTAGAGGTAGTAGATGAAGCAAGCCTCCACCACTACGCCGAACAGAGCCATGGAAACCAGCAAGAAAAGCATGGTCTGGATCACTCTTCTTCTCTGGGTTTGGGCCAGCATCCGTCCCGGCTTGGGGGGTAGTGGAGGTATTCCAGCCCGGCTGTCCACCACGAACACTGAGGGATACTCAACACCTCTACCAGCCATGTCCACAAAGTCCTTCAAACCCTGAATCAGAGGTGAGGGCAGGTCCTCCAGCGGAGAAGAGAAGATGCTGAGCAATGGCCTTGAAGACTGCGATGCAATGAGTATGCACACACACATACACCTACGCTGGGAAAGAAAGTCACGGTACGAAACTCTTCACACTCCTAGTCACCCGCGGTGGGCGGACAGTTCAAGGCCAGATGCTTGATCCAAATGGCAGAATCTCAGTTTTGCAAAAAAAAATTCTGATCAAGAACTTAAATGTGCATAAAATTATTAAAGAAAAAAGAGGAAACCCATTTTCATTCACGTGTCCGAAGACATTCAGAGAGCGTGAGAACTGAGGAAATGTGCGCTCTTAAATGTGTGAAGGAGGAAAAGCACGAGCACAAACACACAACAGGTATTACTATCTTTATGAGTGGTTAACATTGCACTTGGCCATAAGAGTAACAACTAAATATAGACTTACTGAACCATTACCACCATCAGCTGCATCCGCAATGCATTCACTGCTGAATCCCGCCATCATGCGATACACAATGAAGGACTGGTTTCAGACATTTCTTGAGATTCTTGGATTTTATCAGCTGTATTTACTCCTCAGTATGTAGATTGATATCTGTGAAGCTCCTACATGCTTTAACATCACTTAATACACAGGATGGCTCATTTATTCTAAACCCAGAGAAGAGCCTGGTTCTGCAGGCCCTGGCTTGGCCGAGCCTAGGCAGGTGGGCAAGGCTTTACCTCAAGTGTCTCTATGAATCTCAGGACAAATTCATGTATTTATTTATTCTGTGTATGTAGTATAATTGTTTTAGTACTAAGCAATTTCAGAGTATTTTCTGGAAATTTTCTGGAGTATTTTCAGTTGTAGCATTTCCCCTAGAGAACAATAAAGTTTTCTGACTCTGTTTCTGAATGATCAGTGACTGAAAACTGATTAAAAACTTATGATTTGGTAACAGAAAACTGAAGCTGTTGAATTTTCTACCACTTATGTGCCTGCACAGCCGACATCAGTAAACTACCAGCGATTTCATGACGTGCATAACCATTAAATAACAATAAAAATGTCCTGACAGATGTCATATGCTGTCATTAATGTGACTTATCATTTAATATAGCAATGCCATATCATTTAATATAGCTTTACTGATTATTGTCATAACAGATACTCTAGTATCTAATGTCATGACATTAAACCGGCAAGTAAAATAAACTGTAAAACAGGAATCATGAGTATTTCATGTATAGGTAATATAACAGCAGACAACAGCAGACAAATATTGCATGGTGTGGTTGTGTCAGTGTTATGTAACAGGGTCCAAATAAAGTGGTACCATATTTTATACATAGTAAATTCCATTTAATTGACATTGGGACCTTACTAAAGAGACAAATATATATATTTTTTTTCATGCCTAACACTGTTATGAAAAATTGGTTCCATGTAATGGAATTTGAGGCATAAGGCTACACCATACGTGAAAGAGTTTCATATTCTATTGCTGCTACTCAGATGTGCAGTTTCTTATTGTGTGCTTATTAGTACCATTACATGAAATATCTTTATAATGTGCAATTGTATTATCTTGCGCAATATCATTATTTATGCAAATCATTCCCAAAAGTCAGAAATTTGCTTAGTCATGGCATAAAGTGGACAGAACAAAGTTAAGAGCAGCAAAACAAAAAAACAAAAAACAATACTACAAAAGAATAAAACATCAACAATAAAATAATAAATGTACAATATACCATATTAAAATATATAACATACTGGCATCTGTATGGTAAAATATATACATATATGAATATGTAAAATATTTGTAATCTAGATGTAAACTTAGGCAAGTTGTATGTATGTACACAATGAGTACATGTATAAATATACAAAGTGAATATATAAAGAAATGTAGGATGAAAATGACTCCAAACCATTATTTGTGTTAACTAACAAATTATTTCTGCAGAAATTTTATTGATTGATCTATCACCTCACTGACTGAGCCCCGAATTTCTCTGTACAACATAGTGTATTTAGTACAAAGTGTTTTTAGGGGATTTCTGGAGAGTTTTATTTTGACTTTATATTTCATGCAGTTCTTTTCTATGGGTCTCTTTATGTCTATGCAGTAATAGCATCAACACTTAACTCCAGGATCAATAATGTTTTCTTATTCTGGTTGCCAGATCAGTTTAGTGATCTCATAAAACTGATGCGTGGTGTTCTTAAATATGCTACATTACAAATGAATGATGCTTCATATCAGCGTTATAAATAGAGCAATTCAGTGTTATTTCCTTCACAGGTCGAAAACCCATGTTATATGTACAATCAAGCTTTTGTTTATTGATGCATAACAGCTAGGCTTATTAGGGGAAAATATGCAAAAGCCAACATTTCTGAATGTATGTCGCAAAAATTAAAGCATTTTGCCAATTGATTAAGCATCAAACAGGCCACTGCTGTCTGTAGCTCAGGCGCCAGCCTACTTTCATTATTAACAGGCAGTCTACCCTGACTGCGGTCAGACCTCTGACTGTCCCGTATGTATAAATGTATGTATAAGGAAATGTGATCTAATTCATTGCCACATTATGCAGATTCGGTTCGCCTATGACTGATCTTACTAATTACAGTAGTGTTGACTCATGATTGATTTTGAGATCATTAAACCATTGCCCATTTACTGAGCAAGCTCACTTAAGTAGTGATTCTGTTCTAAAAGTGGAGCTACTTGAGGGGCAAAACAGCAATTTTAAGAAAGCTGTTTTGTCCATTCACAGTCACAATTAAGGGAAATTTTGCATCTATAATTTGCCTGATGTACTAGTGATGTGCCATACCACTGATTTCCTTTCCGATCCGATACCAGTGACACTACTGATCCAAAACCGATATTTTGTACAAAAATGTTATGTGCTTTAAAAATCTAAATTAAAAAAGCTGTGTATTTCAGATTATAATGATTACAAGACATCAGACTTGTTCTTTAATTAAGACTTACCATAACAAGAAATAAAACAAATCTGAAATTTTGCATGTTCATTTGATTGCTATTTGAACACATATCTTGTCATTTAAAATGTAAATAGTTGCTTAACATTTAAAAAAAACATTCACACTTTTCTTTATTCATGACACATGACTCAGTTTACACTCAGCTTTTGTTGCGAGAGAGCACATCGACGTGCCACCACTGTTGCCAACTATTTTCAATGGAAAGTAGCTAAAGTCTGCTTGAAAAGTCGTCAAATGTTACTAGATGACATTATGCGTATATTTGCATATTGATGATGTAAATACATCATATTTGTATTCTGGGTGTTTTCGCTAATCCTTCCTCACGTGTCCAATATAAAATTGTTATCAATTACATATTGTCTGTCAGATTGTAACAGTGAGTAATAAGTGCATCAGAAGAAAAAATATATAAATAAGAAAAAAGAAGAAACGGTCAAATTAAATGTTTATTTAAAGCAAAGGAGAAGCAGATAAGTGATTGTTCCGTGGCAACACTGTTTGTGCATGTGCAGCTCATTCACATTTCTGTCAGCTGCCGTGCGGTCACAGGAATGTGCTGCTGCTCCTTACATCCGGAGGAGCTCTCACTGATCAGAGAGTACCTGTACATTTACATTAACGGCATTTAGCAGACGCTTTTTATCCAAAGCGACTTCCATTCCTAACTACAGGGGACAGTCTCCCTGGAGCAACTTGGGGTTAAGGGTCTTGCTCAGGGACCCAGTGGTGGTGCTGGAGGTAGGATTCGAACCCTGGACCTCATGTTCCTCATGGTCCAGAGGCAAGTGTCCTACCCACTGAGCTACCTCCACCCCGGGAAAGCAAGACTTCGCGCTTACAGGACAGTACTGGCGACAGTTGCTAAGGTTTGTACAAAAGTAGCTAGATTTGTCGCTAGGCGCTATTTTGAAAAAAGTCGTCAAGGGGTTCTGAAAAGTCACTAAAGTCACTAAAATCAAAGTTGCTAAGTTGGCAACACTGTGCGCCGCGATGCCTTTATACAGCTGTATTTCACATATGACTATGGCAGGCAGAACCATTCCAGTTTTATAGTTACTTTCTACTGTGTTCCTGTTAATGTTAAACTACACATTTACCCCAAATTACTAAAAAATATCAATATTTGAATGTAAGAATCGATTCTAAAACATAAATAACTGGTATTGTAGGAATCGATATTTCAGTATCGATCTGCACATCACTATGATGTACAAGTTTTGGATTATGGGAGGACACAGGTGCACCCTGACACAGGGAGAACATTTGGGTGGCTGTAGCTCAGTAGGTAGGATACTTGACCATGAAGTCATGGGCTTCAGCACCACTGCGTCCCTGAGAAAGACCCTTAACCTCAAGTTGCTCCAGGGAGACTGTCCCCTGTAGTTAGGGATTGGAAGTCGCTTTGGGTAAAGGCGTCTGCCAAATGCCGTAAACGTAATTGCATTCTCTGCACAGTCTGGACTCCAGGACTGTGCTGTCCGAAATGAAGTTGTTGGGTAAATACGTGTGACTGATTGTGTCTGCTTAACTACACTTCACTCTGCATTGTGTGGTCCACTAAAGTCTTGAAAGCAAAACCAGTGGTTGAGAATTTAATCTGTATAACAGAAGAATTACATACAGCACAAAAGGATGCCTCGCTCCAAACAACCGCTGATCCCAGCAAGCAGCACACGAACTGAGCCGATAAATACATGTTCATAACACAATTCTACAATAGTAATTCAGCAAAATGCAAATACGAAATAAAAATGTGCAAGTTTCACAAAACTTCCACCAAAGAATACCTATGTACCATAATATGGTTTATACAAACTCAACTATTCTGCACTGGTAGACCTTCCTGTTGTCTTGCATGCCCACTGCCTTCGTGAACCTTGATAAAATTTTCCTCCATGCTTTATGGAGTTTTTGCACCAGGCTGACTCTCAGAGTCTACACCTTTGAGAAGGGAGAGAAGAGTGTGGAGAACACACACAATCCGCACACATTCTCTTTGCCCAGCAATTCCAACCCAGAGCTTGGATCCACTTTTTTCTTAGAGCAGCACTCAAGTCCCAGAGCATAGATACAGGTCATCCACAATCCACAATTGACCTGTAATAGCAATTGAGACTTAGCAGTCTAAATATTTACAAAACAATTGAATGGACATATCCCTGCCCCCCCAAAAAGGGCACCCTTGGTACCACCCTTTAACTACATAACGCTGAAGAGAAAACTGCACCAGCAAATATGCCAGCAGTTGAAATAGGAGGCACTTAGCTTAGCAAGCGGTGAGCGTTCTCACCCGCCTAACATCCCATTAGGCCAATTTCCAACAGGGTTCCATCTTATGGACTCCAGTTCTGGCAGAATGCCAGACTCATCTCCTCTCGTAATGGTCAGACAGGCTTGTGTATATTGTCAAAAGCCCCGAGCCATTGCGTCACCTCGTCTACAAACTTTGGCCCACGACATATGCTCCCCATCTGGATTTCTTCCATTCCGTAGCTCCTCCATTGAAGCTTCCTCCCTCTGAGTCTTCCCTTGAGTCCTTTCCCACAAGTCTCCTGTCATTCAGCTTGGCATCTGCACATAAAAGGAGTTGCACCATGGGCACCAATCACACACCCCATACACCTGTAGCAAATTTGGTAGTTAGCACTCCTAATACACACTTGTTTACTAGGGGGCTATTGGGGCAGCCATCTTAGTTCTAAAAGTGTGCTCACACTAACCAAACTAAACCCGTAGTTTTTGTTCCCTCCCCCACTAAACCTAGTCACCCCTTGACACCCCCCACACCAATGTGTTCTAGTCCCAGTATGAACCCCAATCCCCATACCTCACAGTATATGCAGTGAGCAGCGAAACTAAAAACCAACCCAGAGAAGAACATCATAAGGCATACTGTCCAACTGTGCCACAGCTATTGCAGACCGGCCTAACCTGAGGATGAGTAACCAGTGCTAAATCGTCTGACATATTGAGGAGTACATTTGCTCATTTCAGGGCATAATCCTGCCACTTAGCTTAGTGAGAGGTGAGCATTCTCACCCGCCTAACATCCCACAAGGCCAATTTTCAACAAGGTGCCGTCTTACGAACTCCACTTCTGGCAGTATGCCAACCTCGTCTCATCTCGCAATGGTCAGACAGACTCGTGTTTTTTGTCAACCCAAAGCCATTGCGCCACCTTTTCTACCAACATTGGCCCACGACATACGCTCCCCATCTGGATCCTTTCCCCCTACTTTGCACCTTCATTTGGAGCTACCTCCATCCTTGATTACTTTCTCCAAGTACTTTCCCCTAGTCCTCCCCCCATATTTGCTAGTTAGCACTCCTAATGTGCACTTGTTTACTAGGGGGCTACGGGGGCAGCCATCTAAGTTCTAAAAATGTGCTCCTCTTAACCATACCCCTGGGGTTCTAAACCCATATAAAACTAGTCACCTCGTGACACTAGATCTGTCACCACCCTAATCAACCTTTTCAGCCTCTAATACAGGTGTCAGACTTTCCATTATTCAGTCAACCCCTCATCTGTCCAATCAGCTGGATCTTCCAGTATGGGATTGTCCACATTGTCTGACTCATTCTGAACTGGGCACATTCACTTGCTAATTTTCTTGATCATCCAGTGATTTTACTGGCAAATTATGTCCAGGAAAAAGTTGCAATGCACAACACTCCTATTTACACCTCCATCAACCAGCTCATTCACATGGGTCTGAGGATTCATGTTCAAGATGGCTCTCACCTATGTTTTAATGTGTACCTTTGACTCTTTTGTTGTAATTCCTGGCTTGCTTGCCTTGTTCCCTTGTAGCATGTTTTTGTGCAATGCTTATAGCCTCATGAACTGGGAAATCCATATCTTTGCATAACTGTCACAATCCACCATTAGCAGATCTTGCAACACCTTCCTGAACAATACATTGACAGGAAGCCTGGGAATACGACCAACCATCAGCAGAAAATGTTGTCTCATGTGTAGTGGCATTATACACAATGGTGTGTGTCTGGGGATCACCAGCTAACTTCAATAAATCTCCCAAAAGAGCATTTTCAAAATTATCTCCTTGGTTGGTGTGAATTCTTTCTTGAAAACCATACATGCAAAACACATGGCCCCATAACTTCTTGGCAATCTGTTTTGCTGTTTGATTTTGACAAGGAAAGGCATGAGCTAGTTTAGTGAAATGATCGCCCACAAGAGGCATATCTACAGTCTGTTGGTTTGTCCTCCGCTCTCCAAAAATCCAAACAAACTAATTCCATAGGAGCAGGAGTTTTGTTGTTCTCTAATGGAGGTCTGGCAGATGGTTCAGTTGTTTCTGCCAAAATGCACCACTGGCAATGCTTAACATACTCCTAGACATCACGCTCCATTTTAGGACAGAAGAAACTTAGTCATGTACGGCACAAGGTTCTTGTCCTCGATGACCACCTCGATGAGGGCCAAACTTCAAAACTAAGGGGTAAGGAGAAAATCCAGCTTGACGGAGGACCAACAACCCCAGTCAAAAAATGAATTACTTTTGCAATGGTTGAATCGATTTCCTGATTTCGCTAAAGCTCATCTGCTGAAATAACAGGAACACTGTTACCACAGGGTGCAATATCTGAATGATCTGCAGTGCTCTAATCTCAGCTGTTGTGTCCTAGCACTCCTGTAGATTCAACTGAGCTCGAACATCCTCACTGTCATCAAGTGGGTTTTTACAGGGGAAGACTGGGGGGGGAGCTCTGAAGACACTGGGCCTTGAGATGTAAGGCATCCGGGAACCAGTCCTCATTCATCCTATCAGCTTCTGCAATTATGTTTTGGGTACAAGATAGGTGTTTAGTTTCAAATGTGTATGGTGCCAGTTTGGATACCCATCGCTGTTCACAGGAGTCAAGTTTGGGCTTGGTTGTTATATATATGAGTGGATTGGCCAATTTCTGAATTTCTGACACATGCTCCACTTAAGCACTAAAAATTCAAACCTGTGATAATGTTTCTGGAATTTGCCTTACTATTTGCTTGCAAAAGCAATGGGCTGAGCTTTATTCGCACTAGCAGAAACCTCAGATAACATGGTGCCAAGGCCATTCAGCATAGCATCAATTGACAAAATTAGTGGTTGGGAAAAATCAGGGTGCGCAAGGATTGCACAATTTAGAAGAATGTCCTTCAGATTAAAAAAAGCACAATCAGAGGTCCTGTCAGCAGGGGGAACCTTCAATAAGTTCCTGCCTTTATATCCACCTTGGTCCTGCCTCTCCTCTTCTGCCAAGATGTAATAGCAAATAGGGGCTTTGCCTTGGCAGAACTGTTGTCCTCAATCTTTTTAAGCTCTTCTATGCTACATAAACAGCCTTAATTAAACGGACCCAGTACTCAATAGTTTTCCTTTGCCACTAGCACTGTTTTATAGAAATCAGTCAAAGTCATGCATGAATATCTGATCCCACTGAAATGTTGCATTAATGCATCGAAGATCACTTTGGGGTTGTCAGCAATCTTGAGAGCGGGATTACTGCGAAGTGTAATCTCATCCATGAGTTTTTCCCATTCATGTACAGTAAGCTTGTCGAATTCCTCTCCAGGGAAGATAGAATGCACTCTCATGTCAGCTTGATGGACTAATTTAACCCCAGACAGATTAATTGTGGGCTAGATCTAAATCAGCCCTTGGACAAGACTGATTCTCTTCTCTACAGCACTTAGATTCATTCTATCTAGGTGACTTCAGTGTCTGACCAACCTGAAGGGCAATGTGTGTTATGAGATTATGCAAAGCTTGGTCATTAAGGTCTGGAATGTGAATCTTTAACATTTTCATGTTGTAAGGCCTGGTACTGAATGTGAGGTGGAGTCCCAGTCAGGAACTACTGAACAGCCCACCTCAGATCACACAGACCAATAAGACTGGGATCAGGATCACCGGAGTACTAGGCTCAGGAAGTATATATAGTAGGGTGACCAGATGTCCTGTACTGCTGTCAACCCAAGATGTGCATACCCCCCAGAAACACGGCTGAACCACGGTACATCTCAGCCAAGATTTAACAATGCTCCACCCTGTGTGTTCAGTAAAACTTCGATTTTTTTAAACTCTGCATTTGGATTCCTACCTGTATTCATTACATACATTCTGGTAGAACAAAACAAGGGTGAACCTACAACAGCATTTTTATTTGCTGCAGCTGGTGTAAAAGGTAATTCACAAAAAAATCTGCCTCTACACATCCTCACTCATTTCCCATTTACATGTTTCATTTTCAAACATACTTTATAAAAAATGAAAAAACTATTTAACAAATGTCTATTACTAATTCAAAGAGTTTTCTAAATTACTTGGGTGTCTCACTTCTAACAACTGCTCATCCCAGCTCATAGCATGCAAACTGAGCCAATTAAGGCATGTTCATAATACAATACTAATTTAACAAATTGAAAATACAAAATTAAAATGTGTCTGTTCCACAAAACTTCCACCAAAGTTTATCCATGCACCCCGATTTGGCGTTTTAGCATTTGATCCTAACAAAGAAATAATCAGAAACAGTTAGAAAAATTGATAACACATATTTAATATGTTAAGGCACACAATACCTGTGTAACAGAAGAATACATACAGCACAAAATGGCTGCCCCTCTCCTAACAACCGCTCATCACAGAGCACATTTAAAAGGAGAGAGCATAACACATGGCTGCCTGGACTGAGGACTGCCAATTTCAAAATAAAAGTTACAACCAACATCTCATTGTAAAATGATCATATTACACAAAAATTAAATGAGAAAAGGAGGATTTTAATGTGAAATACTTAAAAAATATAATGTACCATAAAAATAAAGAAAATTTTTTTTCACCTGTTACATAAGAATTAATTAATGAATGGGAAGAATGATGGATGGGCAAGTTGTATATAAAAAGCCAGCTCAGCAGAGCTCCTGAGTAAACTGTCCATTTCTGTAATTAAAAAACTTTGCTTTGCACCTTCTGGCGCTGGAGAAACATGGTGACTTGCTGTACAGCAGCCTTCACTGAATGTGGTTTGCATTAAAATTGATTAATTATGTTAAAACTCACATATTACATACAGTGTGGACATGGTGTTAATGACAGGGGAGACAATGGGGTTTTATTTGAAACAAGACTAAATAAGTTTTAGTTTTTTAGCAATAATAAAGCTAGTGTGAATGTACACCCCTCTGAAAAAAGTCTCCATGACCACACCAGCACCCAACTGTAAACCTGAATCTCCATTAGTCATCCACTATTTATTTAATTAAAAGTTTAATTAAAAGGATTAATTTAAAAATCCAGAGAACAATTTCTCAACATCTGTGAATTTGTCAAGCATGATTTTTAAATAGACAGGTTTATTTTTTCAACGTCCTCCATCCTTACGATCTGATTCCTGAATTTTTTCATGTGGCGGTCCCATGAAATTAGACTATTTTACATTTAATATGTCATTTAATATGACATCATTCAAGTTTTAAAGTAGAAATTCATAGCCCAAGGTCATTTTCCTGAGTTAAGATTCTGAAATGAGTGAAATGAATTTCGGCTATACCATGAACATGCCAAAAATGTTATCTGCCATGGTCAGCTGAGGGACAGTGCCGTTTCTCACCAGAACAAAAACAGCATCACCCTCGTACAGATAGAACAAACCACCCATGTAGCTGTTACTCATGACTCCTGTCATATGTGGTGATATGCTGGGGGTTCCATTGTAGCGGTAGCGGGAATGAAGGAGCGTGAACGTACGTACATAGGCTAGTGAGCTCCTCACCACCAAGTATTCAAATTGGTTTACTTCTGCTATGAAGCAGAGTTTGGAGTAGATGTAGTAGTAACCGTCCATCTGAACTATTAGCTTTCCTTCTTTGTACTCCAGTCCATGAGGACCTTTACCTACATTGGTCCATGGCATGACCCCATCCGCCTTGGGCCGCTCGCTGCCAGCTTCATAATTAACAATGAGAAAGCAAGAGAGTACGGATAAATAACTTAGAAGTTGAGATCACAAAGACAAAGACAAGGACAGGGCCCAACACAGTTCTGAGAAGGGACAAAGATTTTGTGCTGTAAAATGAAAAAATATAGTCAACCTTACCTGCCAGTTGTGCTAGTGGCTTTGAAAATAGAGAATCCCTTCTGTTTCGAGGGGTTGTAGAGTCTTCCATGGGATTTCCGCCTTAACCATAATATAATGGGATCATTTCAATAGAGAAAACATCATTTAAAGACAATAATATATTATACATATGTCTATATTTACACATCTCAGAGTGCCTCCTCATGTATTCCTCTGTTTCATTAGATTTGTCAAAATAAATGGGTTTTTTTTTAAATTCCATCTCAGAACGTAAGGAACATACAAGATACACGTGCTATCGAACACAGAAACAACATTCCCTGAAAGTATTAAGCATGTCCAAGAAGGCATTCAGAGATTTTACAAATATGTCCATTAAACAAGACAAGAAATGAGGGTAAATGTTTTTTTTTTAAAAGATACCTTTTCTTGCAGTCTGTGGAGTTTCTTGTGGTTTTTCCTGAGGAAGCTGTTTAGGCACATTGTATATATCAGCATCACTATATATATATATACACCAGCTGAAACACACTTGAAATACTGTCTGGTTAAGGAAAACTAAGTAGCACAAGTTATTGTTTTTTTTTTGTTCTTGTCTCTGTGTGTCAGTGCAGTCATAGCATACACACCTTCCTCCAGGATCTCTATGGCTTTCAGATTCTGATTCTGTTAAAGCAACACACTTGCACTGGTGTGTTGCATCTGGCTCTGCTGAATTTCCATCCTCTCAATAACAAAAGCCTCATTATAAATGAATTCATCCCTGACACTAACTTGGACTTCCTCTGCCAAATTAAGGCCTGGAACAAACTGTTGGATTATCTTGGATTAGCGCTCGGTAAACCCTGTCTTGGAAAGCATGGTGGTGTTGAAGCAGCCATATACGGAAAGGAAATAAAAAGAACTCTGACTTCCATCCTTACTGCAAATTCATTTGAACATCTTGCCTTCAAATTGTCCAGTCCAACCCAGAGGTGGAGCCAGACATAGTGAGCATCCGGGGCTTAGCCCAGAGGGGGGTCTGGGGGTCCTACCCCATAAAAGTTTGGATTTCTTAGATGCAATTTCATGCATTCTAGTCCACTTTATAGTAGACATGGCAAAGTTCATTGAACGTGGATTTGTATGCAAGGCAAGCTGAAAAGTGGGGGAAAGGCAAGCTGCACAGGGGCATTGATCTCTACAATATACTCTTCAGTGTTATGGAGTTGGCTACACACTTTATCCAGGTGCCTTATAGATCAGTGCCCCTGCACAGTGCAGCGTGATATAAAATTCGCTTGAGAAGCTTCACCAGCCTCCACCCTGAGTGTTAGCAGTGCAGGGGCCCTTGACAGCTTGTCAGACAGCAATC
>JBBMFX010583221.1:0-13905 GCA_037832545.1 Rhabdalestes septentrionalis | reverse complement strand
CGGAGGATGAGAACATCAGGCATGGACATGTAATTTTCTTACTTTTTCTTCATTAATATTATACATGAATATTCAGTTAATTATTTTTCTGTCACCTAAAATAATCTAGTAGAACATCCATTTATTTTTTTTCTAAATATTTTAATGTTAATTTGTTTAAATGACAACATGACACACATTCAAACAGAGCCGGACGCATTGCGGTAATGAGTATTTCAGCAGAAAAGGCAGTAAAACAGCAAAATAATTAATTCTCATGTTGCAATCACACATTGTGCAAGGTAGAGAACATTACTGTCTCTATTTTGATGCTTTTGTATATTGTAAAATTACACATTTTATATTTAAAATCCTTAGTGCCATGATGTTTTGATGGTTTCGTGAGAATCACCCTTCTAGATGTCGCAAGCACCAATCTCTGGGAAATTTAAATAGGGCTCAATGAGAGCTTTCCAAAGAGCCCTTGTTTGCCATACTACCCCCCGCGAACCGGAGTTAAGACGAAGATGATCGCCTTGGCTAAAAGTATAGGGACACGCTGGAATTTAGCACAGCTGGACACATTGCTACTCCTGAGAGATCCTGCTTTAAGCCACACAAAGTCAAGGTGCGCTGACTTTCATACAATGTCTTACACTCCTAGGGTTATGTGATCTTTAGAAGTCAAGGTTTATGGATCTTTGAATGGGTGCATTTGCATTATTATGTCATTATCATTACATCAGGAGAAATGGACACAATGACAATATTAACGTTTGTCGCAATAATTTCTGGGACAATTTATCGTCCAGCAAAATGTATCATCACAGGCCTAATCCCAACATCACCTAAACCTTCTACCTAGTGTTGTCAAAAGGACCTGGTACTTCGGTACCAAAATTTTTTTTATGTTACTGTACCAGGTTTTCTGAGGTACCGGTGGTACAGAGCACCCAGTCAACCAGCAGTGCTACACGGCCCTGAATCCACTCGTTGAAAAGAGCCACGTGTGGAAGTATTTTGTTTTTGCGGCTGATAACAAGGGCAACATCACTGATCACCAGAAACCCATATGCAAGCTGTATCATCTACGTTTTATGTCAGAAGGAATAACTATATAAAACACCTCAAAGACCATTATCCAGATGTAATTAAAATAATTCAAGCAGGTAAGTTTTAGTTTTATTTTATGGTTAGAGCTTTTGTTATAAAAATGTACCCTATATTAATCTGAATGGCGGATTGAAAAATACATTGCCATTTGCTTAGTTAATCATTAGCATTAGCGCGGCTAATGCGAGTATCATAACGTTTCTTTACTAACTATTTAATGCTCCTACAGCGTTTAAAACAGGACATAATAATGTAATATTTTTACACATCAGAGGCTTTTAAATGACCTGTTCTGCCAAAATGTGTGTGTTAGAGAAAAAATGTATGCTTAATGTATCTTGAAAATCGGCCCATCACAAAAGCAGTTTTAGGTTGAAATTAGGATGAAATATGGTTTGCGCAGTTTGATTAAATAAAAGTCGAGTCAAATACAATCCAGTATAGTTTGGAATAAGATACCATTCATTGACATGACTTCACATGTTATCTAACCAAGTTACAATGAGTGAACTTTAATTAATGTGTGTGAATGTTATTTTATACAATCACTTAATACAATTTTAAAATAACATTTGTTTATTGTTAAGTCATGTTAAAGGGAATCTTTTCGTAAATTTTTTAAAATAAAACAGTTTCCATCTGTGTAAAATTGATATCATATAGTTAATAAGTAATCTTATCTATTATAAAGGCTGAGGTTTATATACTGAAAAGTTACATATAAAATTAATACAAAATTGTTTTACTGAAGGATATTATATATTCCATTTACAGCTACAGGCTGAGGAAGACCTAAGCAAACTCCCAAGGAGTTTTTAGTTTTAGCAGCCAAACCACAATAGAATTCCCACATCCATATTTTTAAATTCAGTTGCTGTTCTTTACAAACCCATATGACAATATCTGAAAATAGGGACGCAATGTACCAATCAACATTTACTGTCCAGTTAAGCAGGGCCAGCTGTGTTTTTTATTATTATTATTTTTTTAAACTTTTGGCATTGTTGGGATTTGACAACGGGACCACTATGGAGTTCTTTAAATAGGAGCACTGAACAAAGCTCCGCATGACATTTGACACCTTGAGCATCAACACAAACTGGGGGAGCTTCTGTTTAAAGAAATGTTTTGCCATATTTTACCTTTTGTTGCACTGCTTGTGTTTTAAGGGATAACAAGAAAACATGTTCCACAGACCATAAATATAAGTCAATGGTCATTAAATTTATGTGAAAATGCATCACTTCTTTCAACCCACAACACAGATCCATCTTCATTAAGGAAGATCAGATTTGTGACCATGTTTTAGGACACAGTATGACTTACTGTGAGCAGTAAAAACCAAACATTTAGCAGCTGTTTCAGACAACACCGGGGCTGGTCTTATGGTGGGCTTTATCGGGTTCCTTCTCATTTATGATGGGGGTTGTCACAAAAGCTGGTTCTAGATCAGCACTCCTTGATCCTGAGGAGGTTTTTGAAAATAGGCCCTGTTGTAAAATGTATTTGGCAACACAGAGATGTTCTGTTCAGTTTTATTGTTCACAAGTTATACTGCGTTCAAAACCACATGCACAAGTCTGCACCACCTTAATGAAGCTGGATGAGGTTCGAGAGAATTTTGGGAACAGAAAAGATTCTGGTGCCTGTTGACTTCTAATGTTTGGTAGGAACCACTGCTATACATGGATGTACAGTGGAGAAAATTATTATTTGACCCCTCGCTGATTTTGTAAAAGTCTCAGTACAGTATCATTTTAATGGTAGGTTTATTTTAACAGTGACAGATAGCACATCAAAAGGAAAATTGAAAAAAATAACTTGCATTTCATTGAGTGAAATAAGTATTTGAACACTAACAAAAAAAAGGAAAAAACCCTTGTTTGCAAGCACAGAGGTCAAATGTTTCTTGTAATTTATGACCAAGTTTGTTCACAGTTTAGGAGGAATTTCGGTCCATTCCTCTTTGCAGATCATCTCTAAATCACTAAGGTTTCGAAGCTGTCTCTGTGCAACTTTTAGCTTCATCTCCCTCTGTAGGTTTTCTATTAGATTAAGGAGACTGATTTTACGATACATGGCTTTGTCCATTTTCCTGTTGATGTGGTGAAGTTGTCCTGTGCCCTTTGCAGAAAAACACCCCCCAAAGCAAAATGTTTCCACCTCCATGCTTGAAGGTGGGGACAGTGTTTTGGGGGTCATAGGAAGCATTTTTCTTCCTCCAAACACGGCGAAAGAGCTCAATACTGGTCACATCTGACCACAGCACATTCTCCCAGTCACTCTCTGAATCATACATGTGCCTTCTTGAGCAGGGGGACATTCTGAGCACTGCAGGATTTTAATCCATTGCGGTGTAATGGGTTTCCAATGGTTTTCTTGGTGACTGTGGTCCCAGCTAATTTGAGGTCATTATCTAACTCCTCCCATGTAGTTCTAGGATGATTTCTCACTTTTCTCAGAATCATTGAGCCCCAGACCAAGGTCGATTGATGGTCATTTTGTGCTCCTTCTATTTTCGAACACCAACTGTAGTCACCTTCTGGAATGCAAATGCAAATCAATTTCTATCTTGAAGTTATGTTTTTCAATTTTCCTTTTGATATGCTGTCTGTCACTTAAAATAAACCTACCATTAAAATTATACTGTTCTGAGACTTTTTTTATTTCTTTGTCATTGGACAAACTTACAAAATTAGCAAGGGCTCTTTCACTGTATGTTTTGCTGATGTCCATGTCTTTCACTTGCCAGTGTTTAGCACTCCTGCTTTTGATGCCGAGCTGGGTGTGGGTTTAAGAAGGGGATGTGTTTACAGAACAGGATTTTTGGGAACCACTGCTATAAAATGATTTTTTTGCTGATGTCTTTCTTTTGATTTTGATATGCTCTTTTACTCGTTTTGAGAGGATAAGGCTCTTTCTTAGTTTCTCATGCCTTCTCTCTCACTTCTGTCTTGCTCTGCTATTACTCCCTTGAAATGGAGTCAAATTCAGTCTGAAGTGTCTGCCAGTAGCATGGATTCTCTCCCTCGGGCTTTCTTTCTATCCCATCCATTTTTCTCCTCTCTTTTCTCTCACTCACTCCATTTCCAACCCTCCCTCAGCCTCTCTGGTTTCCTCAGCTGCTTAGGCCATCTGTGCAAAGGCAAATGAGAACAGACCTTGTCTCGGACAGAGGGAGGGAGTAGATGTGAGAGAGAAGGGATGTATTTACAGTTCAGAATAATGTGAGAGGGTATAGTCCTCTCGTAAGTAAAAGGGAAAAGAATGATTTTTTTAAATGGTGAAACTCATGCCATATAGGAAGACACAAGTGACCACAGTGACATGGTAGAGTTGGTGCATGTGTTGGATTCTTAGGCTATTTTAGCATATCCTTCCACACAAAGGGCCTCTTGTTTCTTTTCTCATGCTCCCTCGGGCCAAACTATTTCCTTTGGTGCATTTGTGTTTCTGTGCACTTAAATCTTGCATGGAACATTTGCATCAGCAAGGCATCATGGGTAATGTTGTTGGCGGTGTTGTTCTTTGCAGCCAACATAAATTGAGTTTGATTTGCCATATGACCTAAGGGATTCTCAGTCAATTTATTATTAAATCCAACAAGGTTTTGTACAGGGAGACATGGCATTATAGTAGCTGTCAAATATAAGGCATAAATGAGTGGAGAAATATAACAAGTGCAGATAATTTCAGACTGGTGGGCTGTATAACACAATGGAACAATCACAGCAATTTACCAATCTTACCATGGTTTCGAACAGAAAAAAAGGCAGAGCTGCCCAGCAGAGCATGATAGTGTATGAAGATGGAAAGAAAAAAGGTCTGAGTGAATCGGACAGAGTCCTCATCAGGGTGAGGGTGGGAGAAGCTTCAGTCACAAACACTGCGCTTCAGCTAGCCAGTGTTTAAAGGGACCCATTCTCACACACACACTGTGACCTACATGTGAATCATTCAAGCACAACAAAGCCATCTATCTTAAGGCCCAAACCAGTTAAGAAACAAGTGCAGATGATCAGTGATTGGTATAATGGTGGTACTGAATGCTGAGTGGCTGGAACACCTCTATATAGTCACCTTGTATCTTCAGGTGCTTTGCAGCAAAAAATACAAAGAAATGAGGGGTGGCTCATGTCATTTGCACAGTATATAATTTCCATGTATATGCAGTACAAGTTCTGTATAAATTAGGTGCACTTTTTATGTAGTTAGATTAATGTGTCCTGCAAACTTAAAATGAGGTTTAAAAAAACGTATGTTTTCCTCCGCCAGCCAATAGTGATAATTGCTAGCATTTTTTTTTCACACTTCAAAAACCTGTCTTTCAGTCTATATTGGTTCCTTGGTTCTCAGAATATATTCATGTTCACTTTTCCCTCAAGCATTTTCTTGTTTTTCTAATCATTTATCTGATTGTTCCCAAATGTCTGTTTCACAATTAGAAAGTTCTGTTTTTCTGGTGTTCTGACTTTGCCTCCATTCTCACATTATAATTTCTCTGTTTTTGTAGGTCATCCCCGTGGTTACCTGGGAGTGGGTGACGCAGACTAGGCTGCTGAGTCTCCGGCTTCCAATTGTCGAGTCGGACCACCGGGTATTCTGAGAGCTAGGAATTGCTGGTTCAGACAATATGAAACCAGACAGGGTTGATGTGGCAACAATGGAGCCTATTGTAGCATTAGATGCAGAGCCGGCAGTCGAGGTGGCCCCACTAGTTGAAGGTCAGGAACAGGCTCTGCCCACTTCACAGATAGAAGAGGTTGGTCAAGAGGAAGCTGGGATATGTACCACTGACACCAATATAGGCAAGTACAAGCCTGCAGACCTTAAAGCGAAGACAAAGGGTCACACCAAAAAGACAGCCACAACAAAGCCGTCTACACTTTCTTGCCCCACCACGGCTCAAAACCGCGTGACAAATGGGTTACAGAAGCTTCAAACTAACGGCATGGCCAAGAAAACCCCTGGTGTAGCTTTGGAGAAGAAGACGGCCGACACTGTGCCCCCCAAAAAGCCTGTTGGTGCTGCGACCACCAAGGCCACCGCCAAGGCTGTGGAAAAGAAGACCGCTTGGATGACACGGTCTGCCAGTGTGCCTGCTAATGGGACAAAAACAACCAGCACGACACAGGCTTTTAAGAAGACCACAGCCACAACTTTGAACGGGGACAAAGCCAAACCAAAAACTACAGGTATGCCTTCTGGAAACATATTGATAAAACAATTGCAAATGTGACCTAGACCAGTGGTCCCCAACATTTTTATCAGCATGGACTGGACAACGCTTGACCATTTTTGATTCATAGTTGATACATAGATCAGTGGTCCCCAACATTTATTGCGCCACGCACCGGTTTAACATCAGAAACTATACTAAGGATATCCAGTCATTGTTCAAAATAAAACATCGTTTAGACTCTTGACAGTAAATAAAACGGAAAAGGTATTTTTCTGTGCAGCCCGCGGACTGGTACCACATGACCCACGGTCCAGTACCGGTCCGCAGCCAGGGGATTGAGGACCACTGACCTAGACTGCATTTCTGTCAGAAAATGCAAAGTGAGTTACAAAACCAATGTTTGGAGACATGGTAAAAAATGTAAAAATGTTCAGATATTATGTATTGTTAATTTGTCATACATTCATATTCATATTGTAGATATGTATATTATTGTATATTACATAGTGCAGTGTATTTCTTTGTATTTTTACATATTTCTGTGTATTATGTTTTATAGTGTCATGCTTGAGAGACATCATCGACCGGAATCAAATTCCTAATATATGCTCATCTGGTTCAGTTAAACTCTCAAACCAACACACTTTGACTCATTGACTTTGCCAGCACCTCGCAGAGTGAGGTAACATCATATCAGAATCAGAATTGTGTTTATTGGCCAAGTATATGTTTCCTTATACAGGGAATTGGTTCCTGTTAATGGTGTCTCTCAATCACAGCCGTAAAAAAACACAACAATATATGCAATCAAGGAGGGGGAGTTGCTCGTAAAGAAGACCAATGCGATGTCGGCCATATGGACCTGGTTTGGGTTTTATTAGTCTGATGTTGAGCATAAAAATATAATCTCAAATGTATGCCCAGCAACGGTAAATTCTCATCGATGCGGGCGTCTTAATCAGGGTTTTGCTCATTGGAGCAAATCACAGCATCCACACGGGTGTTCAGCACTGGTGTTAGGGCGGCTGTGTGTTCGTGAGCCATCAAATTTCTGCCGAAATCCTCTCCAGCCTATGGCGCCGTATCAGGAGGATTTTAAAAACAATCATGTTGACTGTAAGTTTCAACAAATATAAATAACATTTGTTTTCAGTACAAAACTATAATACTGTTTAGCACTACAAATCAAGATGGCCGACATGTAAACAATCTGTAGAGAATAATTACTGCCCACACCGGTGAATGCACAAAACTACACATTGGGCAGCAGGCTGGAGATAAACAGTGTCAGATGTATGTCTGTGTAATGCCTCACTCACGTCAATCAAGGGCAGATACGCAACATGCGTTCATTAATCCAAGATTCAACCATCCATGTGGATGAGGCCTAATAACGAAGGTAGGGAATACAAGTAATTTATTTATCACCTCAAAACAAATCACGTTTTGGAATACAAAGAAAGCCCACTCTCCCTGTCACTCATGCCCACTTCCAGAAAATACATTTACGAGTAAAATAATGTATGAAAATATATTTAAAACAACGATCCATGTTCTGTCATTTTAAGTTAGTGGCATGCACCGGCTCTTTCACAGAAGATGAAAATCACGAAGAGGAACCAACTTGAATCATTTGTGTGGTGGATATTGCTGGATATAAAAGTTTTCTGGTAATTTACATATATCCACTGAAATAGCAGGTCCTTATTTTTCAATTATCTCCGCTGACACGAATGCCTGCAGCTCCTGATTCTCTCAGCATGTTGGATGGAACAGAATGTCTTTAATACTAAACTTTCTATATTAAGCGGTGATGTTAACACCACGCTCAAGTATGTCAGTAAAGCCATCCCCGGTAACAAAATCATAAGGCTGAATATCTTTTCAGCACAATTCGTCACATTTGTTAGTGGTCTCTTGCTCAACGTGTAATGGGAGAATAGTTTTTGCCTCAAGCTGAAATGCCAGATTTGTGCCTGTTAAAGACGAGCACTTTGCCACACTTTGCAAAACATACAAAGTCCAGTTCTTTACCTTTTTGTCTGTTACTGTATTAAGGTTATTCCATATCTCCAATTTTCCTGTCTTTAGTTTTGTTTAATGCCTTCTTAATTTTATTGACAACTTCAACGGCATCCTCCATTCTGCCTACAATTTTGGTAGTCTATTATTGGCTAACAAGACTGATTGGAATACAGGCCTGGAGCTACCCCTATGAGACATTTGGCAACCCTACTGGCGGGACACGCAGGATGCTGCTAACAATGCAGTGCTCTACCTTTCACCTCATTCACACATGTAGTGTGTTATTCACTTATACATAAAAGCAAGGAGCAGAGCCACAGCCTCCACAGTCTTGTCATTGTCTAATTCCAGTTCCATTGTCTGTCAAACCTCTTTTTCTCTTTTTTTTCTCGCAGCTCCAAGACCTTCTTTGGCAGCTCCCGCCAAGTCAGGCACCACCTCTTCTCCCAAAACTGATAGGCTGCCTGTCTCCAAGACAACCAGGTATGCCATGCATTGGCTCAGTTATCTCCAAGCAGTCTGTCATGTTGATCAGTTCTGCATGATTTGGTGCTGAATTATTCATTGCTGACTCATCTCATGTGGCATTCTGCTCATTACGGCTTCAGAATGAAATCTTTTTCTTTTGCACACATAGAGTAGTCCCCACTCCCTAATCAAAAGAGTTAGTTTAATTTATCTGATTTTATCGGGAGGAAAACATAAACTCTTGCTACATATTTTATAACCTAAATGTTGCACTTTTTTGGACTTTAACCTTTTCACAGGCCACATTTTAGGCTATGTTTTAAAGAACATGCATTTATTTTTACACAGATAACGTCTAATTTGACCAGACCTCTGCATACCACTTTGCACTCCGGTGGATTGTTTCTTCATTGCTGTACATGTTTCATTTTAGCTTTTAGCTTTCTGCAATAAGTTCTTTGCTTAGCATTTAATAGTTAGGATTGAATGCAATGTTGAGCAATAAGCAGCAGCCTCTTTCACCAGCCAGGAAAAAAGGCTGACTTTGGCATCACCTTCAAAGACTCGTTTCTGGTGAAGAACTCAAATGTTTAAGTATAAAAAAGGAGGAGGACAGTGTCCCCATTTGGAAAGAACTCCTAAGAAGAGCTCATAAGCAGGCCAGCAGTATCGCTGAAGCCCTGCAGCTTTTTACACAGCATGTTTTGTTCAGAAATTACAGCTCTCAGCAGATAAGACCGTGAGACAGTGAGGCAACATGGGTCGTGTTCAGCTTCTTTGTGTGGAGCATCTGCAATTAGGTCAGATTACCACAACTACCTGAGTCACGTTGTGCTAAGGCCCTCTGCCTCGCAGAAACAAACATGGGCACTTGCCCCCCTGCATGAAAAAGGCCTTTTTTGCTAGATGATGGGCAGAGATGTTTTGAGGTGCTTGGCTTGTCTTTGCTTGTGTTAAGATATCTGAGTGAGCTCCCTTACCATTCTGTTTCTGTCTTTTTTGAAAAGATTTTAATTCAGGTCTGATGGATACAAACGAATGGATTACACTTTTTAATCAATTACAAATTTAACTGCATTAATGTAATAATTTGAAAAACGTTCCTATGATTATCTAAATATGTGAATAAATGGAATAATTGCTTGAATTATCATATCTAATATATCTAATCTATCTAGTCTGTTTAGTCTTTCTATCTATCTAGTAGGGGGGGAGCAGAACGCTGAATCCCACAAGCAAGGCTGGTGGAGTAAAGGGTGGGCCAAAATACCAGACACATTTTAAATGCTATAATATCTTGGCTTATAAAAATTAAATAAGGTACCAAATTTATTTGTTGCTATACTGGAATTTATGAAAAATTGGCTATATTATGTGGACATGACAGAAGAAAAATATATTGGGAAACATAAAAATTTGTGGCGTGGCTTGCGTTTATTCCAACCCGAGTCGGTGCGCATTGCACTTATTGTGCTTCCATCCGCATATATGTTGTTAACCCACATAAAAACTGTAAAATATATTCAAGGCAAATGTGTACTTTGCTGGAGTCCAGAGAACAATGTCGTCGTCCCAAGTTTTTATAGGCATTTTTAGGATTTTTTTGCTCTTGGAAAGTAACCCTTTGCTGGTTTCCCTGACAAACTTAACCAAAGGACTAAAGATATTTCCCCTTGTTCACAGTGGAGAGCTTGCAGATAGTGTTGGCAAAAGCATATCATGATTCTTTAATACATTTTAACATTACGTGATGCTTGTTAATTGGTGCCACTGATAGTAAAAAAAAAGTTTCACATGCTGCTTCATGATCTTCAGTTTAAACAGAACCATAAACAAAACCTTTGTAATTTAACATGCAGTTGGTCTGTGTTTTTTTTATAAATATTTTAAATATTATTACACATCATTTATCACAATGTCAATCATCATCTCCCTCTGCCAGTGTCAATTGTGTGGTGTTTGTTTTTTTGGGCTTCCTGTTCATGTGTGTGCATGTTCCTGAGCAAACAATCAGGCAGTAGAGGAGCAGTGTGTGTGTGTTTCGTCTCTGAGGGAACAGACTGGGAGTTAGTTAGGCTGGAGAAAGTGCAGAGGAGTTTGCAGAAGAGAGCAGGACACGACCCTTTCTGCCCAGAGGGACAGAAGATTCAAATCCATGTCCCAGACAGCTCCATAAATCACTCCTATTATTGGAAATTATTTTTTGTTGCTTCTTTAATTTATATTGAGCCCTAAATTCAAATGACACCCTGGCCCACTCTTCTCAGCTTAGTTTTGAAGTCGAAGATTTATTGAAGATTTAATTGTTATGTACAAATTACAGTGTACAGAGCACAATGAAATGCTTAAATGAATACCTTCCTCACAGACAGAACATTAGACATGAGACGTAAAAGACATAAAAGACTAAGTGCAGCAACAATAGCTAATCATAGGCTAAGTTGCAAAATGTAAAGTGTCAGTGCAGTGTTGAATGTCAGTGCAGTGTACAGTGACGGTGTAATGTAAATAGTTGTGTGCTACAGTATTAAACATAGGTATGAAGAACAGATTTATTGCGCACACACAGAGAGAACAACAGTTACTGTGTTTTGAATAGTCTGATGGGATAAACATTGTTTCTGAATCGTGCTGTGCATGTGTGAATTGTCCAGATGGCAGGCAAGTAAAAAGTGACCGTGCCTGGTGGCCAGCGTCCTTCATGATACCGAGACAGCGCAAGTTTTCTCTTTTACTGAAACCCACATTTGCTATTAAACTGGACGTCATGCACTTTTTGTACTCTTTTACTGTTTGGAACTTTTTGTACTCTTTTACTGTTACTTTTGCGTTTGTAGAGGATCATGTGAATGCGCATGGCTTCTGGCATTTGTGTTGGAATATGTGTGTCCACTTCTCTGTTGGTGTTGGCATCTTTGTGTGGATGAGCGAGAGAGAATGGTCTATTCAGTTCATCACAGCACAAGATAACAGGGCTTATCATATCAGAGCCTGATATTAGCACATCATAGTTTATACATAAACCAGAAACAGGCTGAACTGGTGCTCTAATGCTAACAGGCCATTAGCACAAAGGAATATTTAACATAGAACATTTGAAAACAAAATCACAGAGAAATATTTGAGTGAATCCAAATTAAACCACTGGTTTCCTGAGACTTGTTTAACAGGCTGCCCCTTCAGGTGAGCCAAAGAGGTAATTAGCATAGTGTAGTTACAACAGCACTATAGTATTAATGCCTTATCACAGTCACAAGAACACTCACATTTTACAGCACGACCAAAATAATATTAAATATGTCTAAAAATATTAATACCTCAATATTCCCATCTTCAGTTTATTAGTGAACTTCAATAATTGAAGCAAAAGCTTCAGAGTGTCTTTATGTAATGCTCTAACTGCATTAGAAAGAGACACTATATTTTAGTGCTAACACACTTGCCACAAGCTAGAATTGCAGTAAAATATAAGATGTTGTACGGTCATATTTGCACTGTGAAAACGAGCACTGTATCTTACAGAATTTCATTACAGACTTTAACTCATTTTTAAGTTCTTCAGAATAAGTTTTTGAATATCATGCTTCAGCATTTCAAAGGTAAGAAATGATGTTTGTGAATCAATGAGGGGGAGGAGGAGGGTGGTGTTTAACCTCAAGTTAACATTGCTGGGCATGGCATTTTTTAATACTGTGTTTAATAGTAATATGTTTAAAATATTTGTCAACAAGCCTTTATTTTTTTTCCAAAATCTACCTCTGGTTCTAAGTGTTCTGGAATTCTGGTGAGTTTTAAGCATTCTGCAATTCTTGTGATTTTTTTTTTTTGTGTTCTAGAATTCTACTTAGCTTGAATTATTGTATAGTTATGGTGAATTCAGCATAGATTGAAGCATACTTCAATATAAAATGAATACACAAAATAACAAACAAATAATATCAAACCTCTACTTGAGTATTCAAGTGATTCAGGCCTATGCTGGTAGAGAATGCTGCCTCTCTGTTTCTCTCTCTCTCACTCACTCACTCACTCACTCACTCACTCACTCACTCACTCACTCACTCACTCACTCACTCACTCACTCACTCTGCATCTGATTTACAACACAGATACATTTCCATGTAATGTAACCCGAATTAAACCACAGAAAAAGGAAAAAGACATAAATATACTGTACTTGTACACTGTGTTAACAGGAAAAATTTACATAAAATGAGTATAGGAACAATTGGGCTTTTAACAGTCCAAAATGGCATATGTAAGTCCCTCAATCTGTTACTGGGTATTCTTGGTATTCTGTATAATCTGTATATTCTTCTGCCATGCACAACCAAAATAATTATCCCACATTGGCCGATAAGCACAACTCTAACGATGTAAGATGAAACACTCACTAAACACTCTCAATTTTTAAAAAAATTATGGGAGGGAGCATTGGAAACTGTTATAAAACAAGGATACCCTGTGGTCCGAACGGGATGTAACGCCGTAAGTATGATATTGTACTGGAAGCAGTTAGCAAAATTGAACAACATGGAGTGAGTGTATATTATATATGCTTATCAAATTTTGAGTGGCAGGAAACAGGAAGTCCAGAGTGTAATTTGCAAGGCAAATATAGGGTGAAATATACACTGGAATGACAAATTGTGGGCAGGGGTTATATATTTGTCAGTGGTTTTAAGATGAATTAGCCCCATGCTACTCTAGGGGAGCTCTCTATATACATCTGTTTTTTTTTTCTGGGTACATGTTAACTCTTATTTAAGGGGCTTATGAGTCCCTTTTGGCTCTTCTACCTAAGTAAAATTTTATATGTTGTACACCCTTCACCCTCTTAATGATACAGGGTGTTCACATAGATTTCTTGGTGCTTATATATAGGTATGGGTACACAATAATAATTACAATAATATAATAATAATAAAAAATAACAAAAAAAAAAATATATATATATAGTAGTGCTGTCAAGCGATTAAAATGTTGAATCTAAATAATTACATGGTGGGGCGATTAATTCATCTAATTAATCGCATTTAATCGCACATACATACAGACTGGCAAGAAGCAGATTTTTTTACCATTTATTATTGAATACAAGCCTATAACTTGGTCATGGCATTTTTAATACTGACTGA